>JBBMJZ010000075.1:7536740-7564681 GCA_037833815.1 Zingiber zerumbet
ATTAAAGAACTAGTTGTACCTTTCCTTGTAACCAAAGACCTCTTGATCTTCTGCTGTATTCCTCTCCTCTTCTTGGATGTCATGTGGGCGACGATCTGCCAAGACAATAACCACCCCTCTCTTCTTTATTTCCAAGTCGCCAACCACCAAAAGAGATGCTCTAGGATGGGGCGCCTGTTCCTCTTCTTCCTCTCCTCCAAGTCGCCAGCCCTAGGTGAGGAAGATGTCGTCGACCCTAAGTAGGGTTGAGCTTGCCGCCGGCCCTAGGTGAGGAAGAGAATTATGGAAAAAAATTATGTTCAGGGGGTGTCACCTCCCATTTTTATAACCCTTATCGTCGGTTACAAAGAAAGAAAAAAATAACAGAATTCTGTTTAGAAAAATCTCCCTTTTATAACAGAATTATGTTTGGGTAGATGCGAGGCTTTATATAGAGGCTACAACAGGGACCTAAAGGAGGAATTGGTTTAGGCCTCTTGATGGGCTTGGGCTTCCTGTGATCGGCCCGAACACCCAACTCAAATCCATCAATAATAACTCATACCACTAAAGGGTTATTATTGAACTACCGCACCAATCCCATATTATAATATGAGCTCCTTCTTATTATGAGTGTGTTAATCTCCCTGTGTTTAAGATATCATATATCCGTTAATTAAATGAGTTATTGACAACTCAATTAATTAACATCTGATTCCAAGAGTAGTATCACTCAACTTTATTATTATGCCGGATTAAGTCTACCTGCAGGGTTTACATGATAATCTTTATGAGCTTCTCAAGGGGACATCATCAGCCTGAATAATTAGGACACAGATTCCTTCTATAATCAATAACACACCATATAAATAGTACTATCTCCCAACTCATCGGGCCTATTGATTTAACGAATAAATCTCACCCATTGATAAGTTAAAGAAATAAATACTAAGTATACGTGCTTGTTATTATATAGGGATTAAGAGGACACACATCCATAATAACAGAGGTTCTGTTCTTTTATGTAGTCAGTATAAATCGAACAACCTCAAATGGTCCTGCTCAATACACACATAGTATACTAGTGTAATTTTATAGTTAAGACAAACTAATACTAAATTACACTACAATCGTTCCAATGGTTTGTCCCTATCCATCTTGGTCATGAGCTACTATTTATAATTTATAAGGAACCGATAACGTGATCTTCTGTGTGACACCACACACCATGTTATCTACAATATAAATTAAATGGATAACTACATATATATAAATATAAAATGCAAACATTCGACCAAAGTGATTCTCATTTTAAAATATCTCAAAAAACATATGTTCATACAAAAGCTAGGCTTATTGTATACATCCCAACAAGGTTTACATCCGCTGAATGTGTAATTAAGCATAAAAAAGACCCCTACAATAAAATTAAAAGAACATAGGAATAATAATATTTATATAATTAACCTAGTCAACTCCTCACTTAAGTGTCACTTGATGCAGAAAGAGGAAACCTGGTTGTGGCATAAAAGAATGTCTCGTACTAAATTTAGAAACCTCATCAAACTAAATGACTTAGTTAGAAGACTACCAAAACTATCTAACTTAAACTCAACAACCTGTAATGCTTGTCAACAAGAAAAACAGACTAAGTCAACCCACAAACTAATTAATCAAATTCAAACTAATCCAATTCTTGAATTACTATATTTAGATTTATTCAACTCACATGGGATTAAGTCCATTAATGGAAACTTATACTTTCTAGTAATAATTGATGATTACTCAAGATTCACTTGGGTAAATTTTTTAAAAAATAAAGATGAAATATTTGAAATGTTTAGCAATTTATGTAAACAAGTTGAAAATAAAAAGATTTTAAAATCAAGAGAATTGAGAGTGACAATAGTGGAGAGTTTAAAAATCATAGGTTTACAAAATTCTACTTAGAAAATGGGTACCACCAAGAATTCTCATGCCCTAACACACCTTAACAAAACGGAATAGTGGAAAGAAAAAAATAGAACTCTCCAAGAAGCCACTAGAATAATACTAAAGAAATACCAATTATCAAAATATTTTTGGACAGAAGCTGTTAGTATAACATGCTATGTACAAAATAGAACAACAATAATAAGACACATAATAAAACTTCATTTGAAATTTACTATAATAAAATACCAAATATTAAATACTTTAAGGTATTTGGATGTCCTGCTTATATATTAAACACAAGAGAATATTTAGAAAAAATTACCTCAAAAGTAGAAAGTAAAATCTTCATAGGGTATTCCCTAACCAGTAGAGGATATAGAGTTTACAATAAAACTACACTAAGAATTGAAGAAACAACCAATGTAAAATTTGATGAAATTACAAACTCTAGATAATCTAACTCAACTCAACCTCAATACTAACAAATTGATTTCATTAGAGCTAGCATTAACCTAGGGAGAGTAAGTGAAAATCGAAGATGAACTAAATCAATCACAAGAAAATGATCAAACACAAGCTGATCTAGAATAATAAGAGTCAGCTCAAACCATCCAGTTGAACAAATTATAAGTGACCCAGACCTAAGAGTTCATACTAGATCACCCTTTAGAAACTTGAGTCAAATATTCTTAATCTCCAAAATTGAACCCAAAATAATAGAAGAATTCCTACTTGATCCAGACTAGATTATAGCCATGCAGGAAGAGCTGACTCAATTTAAAAGAAATAAAGTCTGGGACTTAGTACCACTACCTGAAAATAAAAAGGTAATATACATAAAGTGGGTATTTTGAAATAAACTAAGTGAAAATGGAGAAATTGTGAGAAACAAAGTCAGACTAGTTGCCAAAGGGTTTAGTCACGTAGAGGAATTTAATTACAATGAAACATATGCTCCAGTAGCCAGATTTGAATCTATTAGAATGATACTGAGCTATGCAGCCTATAAAGGATTTAAACTTTATTAAATAGATGTTAAGTCAGTCTTCTTAAATGGGATAATTAAAGAAGAAATGTATGTAAGTCAACCACATGAATTTGAGAGTCTAGATCATCCTGACCATGTGTTCAAACTAACGAAAGCCTTGTATGGTCTTAAACAATCACCTAGATCCTAGTATGAAAAGTTAACCTCCTATATAATTTTTAAATGGTTCAACCAAGGTCAAATTGATCTAACTCTATTTGTAAAATCACTCAAATAAGATATTTTTATAGCACACAAGTATATGTAGATGACATAATTTTTTGTTCAACCAACTCAGAATTTTTACAAAAATTTATAACCTTAATGGAATGAGAATTTGAAATGAGCCTAGTATGTAAACTAACCTACTTCTTAGGATTACAAATTAAACAAAATAATGAAGGAAATTATGTCTACCAATAAAAATACATAAAGGAATTACTAAAACAAAATTAGAAAGAAAAATACCAAAGACATAAAAACATCAATGACAACTAACACAACCTTAGATAGTGATCCAAATGAAAAATTCGTAGATCTAAAATATTATAGGAGTGCTATAGACAACCTTTTATACTTAACTACAAGCTGACCTGATATTTTATTTACAATTAGTATGTGTGCTAGATATCAAACCTGTGCTAAAGAATCTCACTTGACCAATGTAAAAAGAATTTTTAGATATTTGAAAGGCACACCAAATGTAGGAATTTGGTATCCTAGAACACCAAGTTTTGAACTAATAGGTTACTCTGACTCAGATTATGCCGATTGTAAATTAGATCGTAAAAGTATAAGTGGTGGATACCAATTACTTGGACCATCACTTATCAGTTGGTTTAGTAGAAAATAATACTGTGTTACTTTATCTACTACTGAAGTAGAGTACATAGAAATGAGTGAGTGTGTGGCCCAACTATTATGGATGATGCACACATTAAATAATTTTAACCTGGAATATAAAAATCTATATTGACAATATTAGTTCAATCAACTTGACCAAAAATCAAGTGCATCATTCAAGAACTAAACATATTAAAATCAAATATCACTTTATTAGAGCTTACGTCGCCAAAGGAGACATTGAACTCAACTATGTTGAGTCTAAGTCAAATTTAGTTGATATTTTCACTAAATTATTACCAGAATCTGAATTCAATAATCTACGAAGATGACTGGGAATGTGCATAATATACTAGGACTGTTATTTTCAAAATATTTTTTAAAAAGGTGTGCAAATTCTAGGAAAATCTCTTTACTTATATTTACTAAAAATACCCATTTTCTTAAAATTTTAAAATTAATTTTGACCTAAGGATAGAACAAATTCATAAAAAACATGTTCCTATAGATCTAGAAATTAAACATCTCACAAACATAATAGGTCTTCCTTGATTGTGCATTCAAAAACTTAGAACACGTGAGATGCATAGGTCTATTGCTTGGACTTTAGATGCTTATATCAGTGCATCAATATAAGTCTAGACAGAAAAATACCAAAATGACAATAATCAGATTAAGTAATCCAGTTTAGTCAAACACTAACTAGATACATTTACTTAATTTAACTAACTCAGTGAACACTACTATCGTCTAGTAGTCAGGTAGTAACTAACGGTTAGACATTTAAGGACAATTTCTATATGAATATTTTTCTTAAATAATATTAGGTTCAAGGGGAGGATACTTAAAAATAATTCTCTAAATTATTTATTTCCTTTCCAAAATACTTTCCAAATAATTTCACAATCACCCTCAAAATTATTTTCAATGTTTGCAACTACTTTTAAGATACCTGTGTTGAAAAAAAATCTTTTTCAAACTATCTGCTTTATTCAAAGTTATTTTTTTACTTTGATTTAAAAAAAAACTATTTTGCAAAGAAAATATTTCTAAAATTTTGCTTAGGAAAACCTTTTGAAACTTTCATTTTCAAAAATGTGTTTGAAAATTATTTCTTTTCCTTGGAAATTTTTTCTTACTCATAAATACTTATAATATTTTGAAAATATTTCAAAGATAAAACCTCTTGTTTCAAGTATTTTACAAACAACTCCAAATTCTCGTTTAAAATACTTTAACCTCGTTCAAAACTTTTACCAAATGTTTTTTGACATGACTTATTTTGAAAATTATTTTGTATCCCACTCTCCAAATATTTTAAAAAGTTACTTTGCAAAGTTTCTTGGTGTACACCTTAAATATTTTTAAACTTTACTCTTGTAATTATTAGCTTTCAAAATCTATTATCAATTTTGAACACTATTTCAAATTGAGTGAAATTTTTTAAAACACTAAACTTCTCCCTACAATAAACCTGTAAGTTTTTATGCTTATTTAGAAAAGTTTATATTTACTTGTGTGTTTCAATACTTTGGTATACTTCCTTGTATATTTTTGATGAATGCTAAAGGGGGATGGTAAGGGCTAAGTAAGAAAAAGACAAACAATCGATCCTTAACCCTAAAAAGATCAAGAGAATAAAACAGAAATTAATCTTTCTTAATTAAATTTTTTCTCCTGAATCAATCATTATTATTGTATATCTTTTTGCATATCTTAACTTTAACTTAAGTTGTCATTGCATCAAAAATGGAGAGATTTTTGATACAATTTATACTAACGGTCTAACTCAGATTTGATAAATGATAAGTTAAGTTAGGTGTTGTCATAGTCTAACCTTGTTATCAAGTGTGCAGGGTTGACTAAACCCAGTCAGGATGTTAGATTCATAATTGGTTGAAGACCAGATGTGTGACTCCAGCAAGTCAGGATGTTGGATTCCCGATAGGTTGAAGTCCAGATGTGAGATTCTGGCAACGGGATGTGCGATTCTCGATTGGATAAGATCATATATGAGATTCCAGTAGGTCAGGATGTGCAATTCCCGATTGGAGAAGACCAAATATGCTATTCCAGTAGGTCAAGATGTTTGATTCCCGAAGTACGAATATGTGATTCCGGAGATAACTCTACACTTGGTAAGCAGAGGTAAGTTACTGAAGGAGAGTGACTATGTGAGGATGAATCCTTGTTCGAAGGGATAGTAGGTGTCAGTCCAATTTAGGTTTATTTTGAAAACCTAAATTGAAACTCTGACTAGATCCTGATCTCAGGGAGACGGGATCAAATTACTACTTCTTACTATAATTGTGCTAAACTTTATCTTGTAGGATATACTTTGTATTGTTAGATTAATATATTTTGCAAGGTAAAAGGAGCACAAAAGGTCTCGGGTGAACAGTGCTTGAGGCGCCTTCCATGGTATGGAAAGCGCCTTCACACTGTTCATGGAAGGTGTCTTCTGTAGAATAAAATTTAGACTTCATTGCAGAGAAGGATCGAGCTATTTGGGATCTAATTTCTAAGGTTAGAGGCGCCTTCAAGGCTATGGAAGGCGTCTTCCACACCCTTTATAAGGGCATCTCGACCAAGCTTTAAACAACAACTTCCATACGAGCTTCTACGTGTCTATTCAAATTTTCAACTACTCCGGCTTGCTGTTGCTACCCTATTATGACTCTACTACGCCCGATTGCCATTGAGAAGTCATCCAAACATTGAGCTTGAGCTAACCATCTATAAGAGTGTTTGGTGATGATAATTTAATTACTATACTTAATTTCTGCAAACGGAAAGTATAGCTTGTTACACTCTTCCAATTCTCGTGTACTCGATTCTCTTTTTTGGCGGTTCCAGAGATTTTTAGTAAATTACCTATCGATAGATCCGTGGAACCTAGGTCTTAGAGTAGGAGTCATCGAAGACTCCGAACCAAGTAAAAATCAACCGTGTCTTTTGCTTAATTTATCTTTTCTATTTTTATTCATATTTTCGCTGTGTACTTTGTATTTCAAAACCAAGAAAAAAGTCAGTTATCTAAAACCACGTCATTCACCCCCCTCCCTCTCACGTGCGTCTCGATCCAACAGTGTATTCCATTGAGGAAGGGCTTTTTGATGGAGCAAGGAGGAAGGAAAAAAATAGTGTTAAAATCAGTTAATTACTATGTTGACTAAAAAATACTCACAGAGTTTGCATTTGGGAGAGAACAAAGAAGAGAGAACCTTTCTTTTAGTGAACTTCGTTTACCTTATATAGATCTTAAGCTTCTTCCCATTGACTCCCCTATGCCTTGACTGCCAACTCACATGCTTACTGTTGTCAACTACCTACATGGGAAGAAGTATAGTGGATGTCCTTTCTTCTCTAAGACAACTTTTGACGGGTTTGACAAACATTGGTGAGGGTACATGGACCTCTCCATACAATATCTGTCCATTCTGCTGTTACTATTGTTGTCACTTCAATTGGTCAACCTTCACTTTGCCCATGCATAGTCCATTGCTCACTGCTCAACTACTGGTTTAAGTATGGTTAGTAGTGATAATTAAGTAAAGTAATTGGCAAACTCGAAGTTAACGAGAGATATTCGCAAATGAGGATATTCTTGCAGCTTGGGATGTGGTGCCCCTTGTTAGCCTATTAGCCACAAAGATGTTAATAAGAGTAGCATAGTAAAATGATTAGAGGGGTTATGATCCAGGGGAGACGTTCGCGGGTAGGGAGGTTCTCATAACCTAGGGTAGTTGAGGTTTAGGAGAGACCTCTATAGGTAGGGATGCTCACACGACCTGGGACAGGTGGTGTGCAAGGGAGATCTCCACAAGTAAGAAGGCTTTCATAGCTTGGGATAGTTGGGGTCCATGGGATATCTCCACAAGTAAGGAGGCTCTCGTAGCCTAGGATAATTGATCCAAGAAGGATCTCCACAAGAAGGGAGGCTCTCACAACCTAGGACAGTTGAGGTTCAGGAGATATCTCTATAAAAAAGGAGGCTCTCGTAGCCTAGGACAGTCGCGGCCCACAAGAGATCTCTACAAGCAAGGAGACTCTTGCAGCCTAAGATAGTCAGGGTCCAAGGGAGATCTCCGCAAGTAGGAAAGCTCTCATAGCCTAGGATATTGTTAGTTCAAGAGACATTAGCAAGAATGATGAATTACAGTAAGTGAAGGGGTAAGAGTCCAGGAGAGATATCCCCAACTGGAGGTGTTCTTATAGCTTGGATGTTGTGTTGGGACTTGACAACAGACAGGATAGCGATTATCTTGCAGGTTACTGAAAAAGAAAGATTGAGGAGAAAATGAAAAGAGTATCCTTCTAACATGAAGAGAACACGTCGTTCTCTAAGTTTTACAACAATAAGAAATTTTATTAGGAATAAAGGATAATTTTTCAACATCTAAATAGGACTTTTATATAGACCACAACTTGAAACCCAAATAAAGGAAAGAAATTACAATTAATATATCTTAATTCTAATCTTGTAAAAAAAAATAGATCTTTTACCCGTAAAGGAAAGAAATTACAATTAATAAATCTTAATTTCAATCTTGTAAGGAAAGGAAATAGATCTTTTACCTGAAAAGAAAAGTTTATAATTGAATGATCTTAATTCAAAGCAAGACATGGATCAAGACAAATCCTCTCCTATAAATACCAAGAATACCAAAATTATTCTAAATACCATAAAAATGAAAATTATAAAAAAAATAAAAAAAAGGCTCTTAAAAAGGTTTAATGGGTGGAATTTGGGATCAAAATTTGGCGTTTATAGTTTCACTAGTAACAAACATAAGTTTTTGAATTCTGCACGCATGACCACCAACAGAGCCTAATTCTGAGTCTCAAGTTAAAAGTTATGTCCTTTTCAAATTTGAAGGGTCATATTAGGCTTCATCTGGGCTTGAATCAGTCTTCTTGGGTTGAAAAGAACTCACCCTCAAGTTTATATTAACTTCATCAGCATCCGTCGAATAAGGAGTTAAGTGCTTCACATTGAAGACATCAGAAGTTTTTAGATGATTAGGAAGGTACAATCTATATGCATTGTTGTTAATTAATCTTTTGCAGTACCTCACATTGTCTAATTTTTTGATCCTTTAGCTTATTATACTCTTCAATAGGGAAACGGTCATGAGTCAATACTGTTGGAGTAATATTGGTACCCTAGGTTTTGATTTTTGGGCAAAGGTCTAACTTAAGTTTATCATTATATTTGATGTGCCTTTAAATGTACAGGTACAGGTAAGTCCAAGTGAGATCTTAGCAAAGGTGAAAGTCTAAGTGGGATCTTAGCAAAGGTGAAAGTCCAAGTGAGATATTAACAAAAGGATAATATAAGGGTGAATCTTGGCAACTTAAGTCCAAGTGTGACTTGACCGAAGGAAGCTCTTGAAGGCAAAGCGTGAAGGATGGGGAAGCATATGAGGGACACAAGACTGATGGAGAAGGCTAGAAGACAAGATCAAAGTTGTGCGGGCGAGGACGAGTGCTGAGAGAATATACTTGAGTAAACCCTAGGTTTAGGGTTTACCAGTCGACTAGTGTATGTATCAGTCGGCTGATAGTTGAGCTGGGAGAGAACATAATATTTCTATTCTCTCAACCAAGGTGGATCAGTCGACTGGTCCTAACATCAATCGACTGGTAGCCGATCGATCGGCGTAACAGTCTTCTTCACTTAAAGGTCACGACTGGTGAATACACCATTCGACTGGTGGCAGAAAAATAACTTGGTGTTTTCCTCTCAAGATTTATTTAATAGATCTTGGGGTGGTTGGCTTACGTGACGACAATAGAGGTGGTTAACCCCTATTAAAGTCTCCAAAGCTCTCCTTGTGATCCAAGTGATTGTGGTTAAGAATTGTGGTGAGGTTTTTCTACTGACAAGGAGGTTGTGCTAGCCGGAGTTTGCCGGGATTGATCCACCGACGGATTGAGTTTTTGTCCACCTTACGAACACGCCATAGAGTAGGAGCAAGTTATCTCTAAATTGCGTAAACTAACCCGTCATTTGGTTTGTTGTCTCTTTATCTTTTTTATTTATAGGTTTACATTCATCTTGTCAGTTTATTTTTGTATTCCGTTGTCCACTAACAAGTGTAGAAAGCAATCGAAGTGGGTGATCGACTATTCACCTCCATTGGCCAGGTCCCAACAAATATAGCCCAGACAAAATCTCTAATCTCAAAAAGTACCTATCGACTATGACTATCAAACTGAGCATGATACTTGGTATTGCTTTCCATAATTATCAATTTCACCTGCTCATGAGTACCTCGAAGATGCTCTACCATCTCATTCACTTTAGGACAATTTCTTCCTACACGTGGAATAAGGGCAAAGTCCAAAACCCCCAATGGATTCTGACCATAGATAATCTCAAAAGGGCTTAATCATGTGGTCATATTTCTTGATCTGTTGTAAGCAAACTCTACTTGGGGTGATGCCAAGTCCTACTGCTTTAGTTTAATTTCTATGAGGCATCTCAAAAGATTACCCAGACTCCGACTAACCATCTCAGTCTGTCCATCTATTTGAGGGTGGTAAGTATTGCTAAAGTTCAACTGCGTACTCAATTTTTCCCATTATCTTTTCTAGAAGTGACTGATGAACTTAATATCTCGATCTGAAGTTATGGATTGAGGAACGCCATGTAAATGCACGATTTCCTTGAAGTAAAGATGAGCAATTCAGGCAACATCCATAGTCTTCCTGCAAGCTACTAAATGTGTCATCTTTGAAAATCTATCAACCACAACAAGAACTAAATCTGAGGTTCGTTGGGTACGAGGTAATCCCAATACGAAATCCTTGCTGACATCGAACCAAGGAGCTTCAGGAATGAGTAGGGGAGTGTACAAGCCTACATTTGTGAGAACATCAGTCAACAAACTGAGTCACACCATTCGTCAACTTAGGCCAATAGAAATTGGCAGAGATGAGGGTCAACGTATTATCACATCCGAAGTATCCCTCATTATGAAGCTCGCTCTGCCTTAGAGAGTAGTTTGGAATGTACAACTGTAATCCATGAAACAGATAACCATTATATAAAATAAAATCATATCAATGACCATCATGTACCTCCTAGAATATTGGCTTGTCATCGATACAGCCGGATCGTTTGGCAAAGAATCCTTGGCTACTGCTTATTGTTTTTGCACCAGCCTCTGCGGTCAGGCAGTTATTAGCAACTTCAAGTCTTCTTTTGACAAAGTAATTGTAGTAAATTGTCCAGTCTCTTCTATCTTCTCATTTTAGGTTCAAGTGAAGTTTCCACAGACAATGTCGAATTTGATCCTGTCTAAAATCGGATAAGATAGTGCGCTGGGCAGGTGACTCCGATGTTGACCGCTAAAAGACTCTGGGCTGTAAGCAGAGGGCATCGAGTGGTCCCGCATGCCAAAAATAGAAAGTAAAGGAAAACATTATCAGCAACCGGGCCAGGGAGGGTCTCGGCGCAAACACTCTGACACTCAAGTCAAATAGGTGGTCTGAGAAAAAGAATACAAGAAATAGTAATGATGAATAATAGACTCTAAATGCATAATCTCGCATATTTGCATCTTTAGAAAGAGACCCTTTATATAGTGCTAATTTTCTTTTGTGTATGAATATCAATACATTTTCAAAAAAGAACCGACCCTTCTGACATTTTGACACATTTCAAAAAATGTGTCCACCACGTCTATATCTTGCAGGGTGAACGCTTTCGAAATATTTCTTTGATTCTTTGACAACCGTTATACAAAATGCCAAAAATGAATATTAAGTCGTTGAATTGGTGGATCGTTTATATGCTTAGTGGATAGGCTAACTAGGATCCTCTATCATACAATCGAACCTCGTTTGCGGACGGGTGGGATCGGCTAAGGAATAATGACTCTCTCGAGGATTCGACCTCCGCTTAGCCTCTTCACTCAGCTAAAGAGTCCAATCTGGTTGTATGCCTAGCATATCTCATTAGACCGTAGGTCCAAGCAGCTAGACCATTCGACTAAAACATGTGACCTTGCTAGCCCACTCCGAGTGACCCAACAGGCTCGGCTCTGACGGGCACTTACATGGATCAAAGTTTCATCGATCCTGAGAGACTTGAGGTCTGATCGGACCTCTAGTCCGATCGGCTAGACCACTCTACGAGAACATATGACCGTGCCCACGCTGAGTGTTGACCTCTCCTTCACTTTAACCGTTACATCCTCGGCTTTCCTAATTTTGACTTGGACTTTAGGGCCCCACGTTACTCGGTATATCAACTTCAAACCGATAAATGGTCCGGTTATAGAATTCATCGACAAGGTTGCATTCTATCGAATCATAATGCCATAAAGTTTAATAACACAAACTCTTCAGTAGCATCAGTCTATAGGATTGCAAGACGACAGCCACCCTCTTACCCGCTCGGCAATGAAACATAAAACCTCGAAAGACCCACCATCGAAAGACCTATCTCTCCATATTTCGAACAGTTGAGAGTTTGCTTGGTTATTGAAAAAGTAGGGTAGTTTCAGTCAATTGGCTCCAATTCGAGCCATTGTCAAAATTTGACAGTTGGAATCTTTGCAAATAAAGCAGTTTAGCACTTGATTTTAGGTTACAATAATCCAATGCGACGAATCAAGTTATTTGAGGAGGATCCTCGATCGAGTTTTATATCATGTGTGAAGAGCAGTATTTTTGCAAATGGGGCAGAGATTCTTGTGCATTAGCCACTGCTTGATGCAGGATGTGTGGAAGTTGTGCCCGCAATCCAAGATCCCGAGTTCATCGCCTTCAACATATTCTTCCTGAGACGATCGACGAGTAAGATTCCATCAGTTACTGGGTACTTTTCGATAAGGTTGAATAATTAGACAAATACCTGGCAGATACAACATGGTTCATCATGTTCCATAGTTGATGAATGCTTTTGCTGCTTCAGACACTTGATAACTTTTTCCTCATTCAATCCGGTGCAGACATCGCCTATCCTCTCTTCCAATGCCAAGAGTTCCTATAACGAAGTATGAACTTGGATTCAACGAAATATCTTAACAGGTAAAAGAAAAGTCGTTGGAGCCAGATGAAATCAGACTATTAGTTCATACCTCATACGACATATTATCAACATCAAGACGCATGTCTCTGTGCCTATCATGCAAATCACTGCCCGCCAAAATTAGAGTCTGATCGAGGATAACGACATCCTGGAAAGTTAAGATCAAGCCTATCAAACCACACAAAATGGAAAAGTACGGTATGTTTGCAAAATCCTTGAGATATAAAGTTAATATCGACAAACTCAAATAACAGAAAGATTAACATGACTAACAGACCTCTACGGAAACCACATCGGTGACTGAACATATTAAAACTGCATAAACCTATCTTTAAGTGTTGAAATTTAGCACACTTTATCTAACAGATGCAAAGAATGTAGGAAATCAATCTTGGATAATTATTTGAGTATGATCATGTCACAGAGAGCATGCGATAAAAATTATATGGGACAACAGATTGATTCTCTTCAAACCAACTGGCTTTTCAAATACAGCGGCTGTCGACGTGCCAATCTAAAGAGGTTAATGCCGTGTTAAACGCTAGTTAAATGTATTACATATACAACAACATTACCATTATTAGTTCGCCTGCCAACTTTATGGTAACAAACTTGGTGAGTGATAGAACAATTGGGCTTCATAACCTTATCCATTTGAATCATATCTATTCTTTGAAAAAAAAATGCAGTCATACTAGTTGCTACTCGATATTGTATGATAAAATTGATAAAACACTCACCTCAAGTCGAAGACCATCCCCTCGGCGCAAGGATTCCAATGCATGACGGATCTGATAGCAGAAATATATGGTAAGTACATTGTGAAAAAATTGTATAACTTCGACAGAGATGTTTCAGCCATAAAGATAATAGTGCCATTAGAGCATTAACACTAATAAACACTGCGAGCATCATCGATTATAAATGCTAGTATCAAAGTGTAGATTGAGCTTTCCTGCATAGTTTAAGCTTTTGCAACAAGTGACCAATCAATCAAACTTAAAGGAGTAGTTCTCACCTTCAATTCATGCTATGGTCAGCAATTAAAAATGTTGTATCTTAGTTCCCTCCTCATTTCAACATTGCAAGAACTATACCTATCCTTCTCTTGTTCTATTATTGTCTTCTCGTCTTCTATTTCATATTTTCATCCATAGCATTCTAACATTTTCCTCTTCACAACCACAACTTTTGATTTCTACTGCCACTCAACATCATGCTGCCTCACCCTTCCACATTCTCAAGGTCAATATGAACTCAAAATTGATCACAAAGAACTACAAGTGAATAAGATTGAGCAAACTGGTCTTATCCTGGGTTGGCTCAATTAAAAGTCTTCCAGCCTCATACAATGGTGGACATACTTTGGAGATCGAGCAAGCTTGAATTACATTTTTAGTGCTCTTGCACACACAATTTGACCCCAAACAGGGTAACTAAACAATTAGAATTTAGATAGCCTTAAAAGCGCAATAGACTCCAATGGTGATTTATCTAGTAGATAATTTAAGTATGTCTACAACCTAACAACAAGGAGCCTCATTTTTCCCTCCATATGTTCCATGTTTGGGAAGATTGAATTGTCTTATGAACACCCTAATAAACAAAGTGGGGAGTTGGTTATATTAAGTGTGCAGAACCAACTGTTTCTCATCATATCTTGAAGTAAATCTGGTTTTGTTTGCAGAAACATGAGCCAGAACAAACTAGGTGAAAATGAAAAACTACAGCACACGTCAAACAGATCAAGGTTTGACATGGCCATTAGAGATCAATGTAGTAATCAGCGTTCAAGTATCACAACATAGGCATGACAGAAATAGATGAAGAGTCAATTGTATCTCTATTTTCTTTTGAGTTGAATCACTGTTAATTCTATATTGTTCAACAGTAGACATGATAAATAGAATCACAAATTGTTAAGAAATAATTATATTTGAAAGTGCAAACTATTTCCTAGGTGATCAAAAGAAACAAAGAAAAAGTGAAATCATAATGTAATAAAAATATAATCAAGAAAGAATAGTCAGCATCAAAGTTCTCTTGAATTATAAAAAAATACCCGATTAACAGATACCTCTGACAACATCCTACTTCTCTCCTCCCCTGCAGCCGTTAAATTTCTCAGAGATATGGGAGCACTAAAAAGGCCATGATTGCGCCTTCTCAACAAATTTGGTGACCTTGCATGTGATGTTGGTGGTGGGCCACGCAAACTTGCTCTAATCTGAGCTACCTCCTGTGAGCTCAAAGAATGACCAGAATGTTGAGGGAAGTTAGTGCCCTGGCCTCCAGATTCAGAGCTTCCAGGTTGAAACAAAGGTCGATAAGAAGCTTCTGCTAAGGGTTGAGAAAATTGTGTAGGATTTTGACGAGGTACCCAAGAAGATCCTAATGTTGGATGCAACCCTGAGCTTGTACCAACCTGTGAATTCATAGCCATGTTTACAATTCTACCATCTAAGTTCCTGTTTGTGCGATGTTGTGACATGTTCCTTACACTTGTTGCAGGAACAAGTTCCAAATTGCTGCGAGCCAACATATTACTAGACTGATTTGCCTCTCTTGCAGCAAAACTTCTGTCCTCCGCACTAAATGAGCCTGATGATGTACCAATTCTTGAATTTGAAGGTCCACTCCATGGAAAATGATATACAATTTGGGGTAGACCAGGAACAACTGGTATAAGAGGTTGGCTTTGAGAACTTGTAGGAGGTAGTACTTGTGTCGGCTCAAGGGCCTGATTTGGTGAGATACTAAAAGAAGGTGGTTGATTATATAGCCAGGAATCTGATTGCCTAGTAGTATTTACTAACCATGAATTGGGATGTGCCAAAGCAGGGTTAATTCTCACACGGTGATTCCTCCGTGAGGTCACTGCATGCCCTGCTGTACTTGGTGAGGCATAGCAATCAGAGGCAACTCCTCTTGCCAAAGTAGCAGGATACTCTTCAGAAGGAGGTGCAATAAATGGATACTCTGCAGAGCTAGAAATGCTCGTAGTCACAGGATTATATATATGAGAATACAGAAAACTACTGTCCCTTTGCTGAGAAGAGCTTGCATTTGCACTTACTGAAGACTGTCCAAGGAAACCTTCACTGTTCTTTCTCTTGCAGGAAATGCGTCGTTCATCCAACAAATTTTCTGGTCTGTCATCATCTTCCCTCAAAAGACCAACATTCTCAGAACTTTCACCAGAAATGGATAAATCAATTGGCACAGAAACACTTTCGCCATCAAACAAACCCAACATATAAGGAGGATGGGATAGTACTGACTCTGAGAGATCGTTGCCTGAACCAACTTGAGCAGCAGCAATCTCTCTGTTCTGCTGCAAATTGTTGAACCGAGGATTATTTTGTGGAAAAGATGGGATACCATCAACCTGGCCAACATTAAGACTTCTATTGGCAGTATCCAATGAAAGCATAGTAGAGCCATAAGAATGATTTTCTTCTATCGTAGGCCCGCTTCGAGAAGTAATTGTTATAGATGGTGTCCAGCCATGCTCCCTTTTGTTATCTTCACGGATACCTTGTTGATGGTGTTGACTAGAAGAACTTGAGCCCCAAATACTCAATTGAGCATCATCTTGATTAGCCATGTTTAGGCATGGAATATTTATATCTTCAGGTGATGCTGTCCAACCTGTCATACTCTGAACCTCTGTTGGATTGAAAAGCATGTTATTCCACAAAACTCGCTGATTCACCGCGCTGCTTGAACTGGAACCAGGTTTAAATTCAAATGAATTGTCATAGGGTTGAGCAAAGTTCTTTTGATCTGGCATTAAGGCAAATTGAACCTCCTGTTTAAGAAAAATGACATCAGTGGAGAAGATACAAAATTTTTTGTGAATAAAAAAAAACTCTTTAAATAGCTAAATTCAACCATGGTAGTTGTAAACATTAATGAGATGGAAAATAAGCTTATGTCATGACACACAAGCAGTCCAACAAATTTTGATGCTATAACACATTGGAATAACATGATATGTAACTCCAATGAGGATATGTAGCTCCAGTGAGTGGTTGCATAACTACATTATATGCCTCTATCAGTTATATTTCTTCCATTCTCACTCTAAGAATCAAATCTGATCCATTGTTTCCTAGGAGTCAACTTCATTGTTTAACATTTGTTATTTATCATAATCAACAAGCAAATTGAAGTGTTGTTGGGCTGTTCAACTCTTTATACTTCTATTATTACTTGATACTTAATAATGATGATGACTTATTTAACCATCAGACTAGCTTTTCCCTTGACTTTTATAAGTTATTTCTTAAACCAAATAAACTGTTATGGAAATAATTAACAAGGAGTTTTGAGAAGAGATCAAGTACACATATGCATATTGCATATCAGCTGGCTCCTGATCGAACAATGCACTACCCAGATAACTACATAGAAACATGGTCAACATGTCTATCATGGATTGATACAGTGTTACCAATTAAAAGAGAATAATGATTTGGGTAAATTGATAAATCTACCACATACTTTATCTGTTTTAACAATCTATCAAGAACTTTCAAAATTAAAAAAAAAAACTATCGAGTATTTGGAAAATTCATAGCATCCATCTTCCTCATTTTCTGTCAAATTGTTATTAGTTGCAGATGAGTCATCAAGTCGCATCATCAGATTATCCACCTCACAATCCACATCACCTCTCTAATCAATTATATCATTTTTTTAAAAACTAACCAAATAAATCCCTTACAAAGGTTTTGTAAGGTTTATAAGGAGTTTATTTGGTGTAGGTATAAAAAATGAAATGAAATGAAATGATATGATTGCTTGCGAAGTAATGTGAATTGTGAAGTAGATATGTTGATGACATGGTGATGTAGGAGAGTCCAGCAGCACTGCCAATTTATGTTCTCTGATATGGCTATCTTCCCCTTCGAGTTGTGACAAGAAGAAAATGAAGCTACCAACCTCCCTTTTGGGCCTTGAAGAAGGACGATTGAGACTACCGACAAGGAAGATGACTTGCCCATGGCCTCCTGATGTAGTTGAGCTCTATTTAGAGTTCAGACGAGGCGGAATTGGCTTTCCAGTGGCCGACACGGCCAAGCCATGCCCAAGGGAACGACCGTGTTGCGGTGTTATGATTCACTGAACCGGGTCTCCAAAACTCTAGATTTGGTCTTTTGACTTTTCTTTTATTTGTTTTGAATTTTTAGAATTAGTTTTCTTTTCTAAAAATTAATTTAGATTTTATCCATTTTTAGGATTAATTTCCTTTTCTTAAAATTAGTTTAGATTTTTATCTTTTTTTCAAGATTAGTTATTTTTTCTTTTTCTGTTGCGACTTTTTGTTATTTCTCAGGTTATTTAAACAAGAGTTAGAGCTCTTGTAAAAACATGTTAATGTTGATGTTATGTGGAGGTTCATGAATGTTGAGTTTGGTTTTGATTTGAATAAAATTTATTTTCGTTTAAACATAGAGGCAGCTCCTCTTCGTTGGCAAATCCCCCCTCTTCCTATGCTTTCTCTGTAATTTCTAATTCGAATGTCGCACCTGGAGTTCCTTCTCCTACGTCAGTTGGTATCAGAGCCTTAGATCTAATGGATAGTCGTCGTGGTCATGGTCGTGGTCAAATCAAAGCATCCAAGACGAGATACTTGAAGATCTATAGAGACAAGTCACAGAGTTATCACAGCATCTAGCGATACAAGATCTTGAAGATCGTGAGGTACGTGGTCAAGGCAATGACAAGCTGGTTCCGGTTGAGGAAGTCTCACACTGTGAGACATAGTGCTTGAGTTTTTAAAGGTCATTAATTTTTTTATTTTAATTTGGATAAAAATTCCCTTGAGAGAGATATGGATGACAAGATCGAAATAATTGATGATCCAATTTACAATGAAGACGAGATTGAGTCAACTAGAGAGCCAATATCTGACGAGGTACTTTATGGTGATGATTGTGAGATTTTGGTCATTCTTGAGATTCCATATAGCAAATTATCTGAGGATGCAGTACATGTTCCATCAAAGCTGCCCATAAATTTGACCGAGTTAATGTCAGAGGATCTTCTTCCCGTCCTACCACTTACGAGACGACTTTTGATTTACCAGCATTCGAGGACTTTTGATCTTGAAGACACATTGAACTCGAGGACGAGTTCTTTTCAACCCGAGGGGTCTGATGTAGAGCATCCAGCACCACCACCAATTTATGTCCTTTGATACGGCTATCTTCCCCTTCGAGCTATGATGAGAAGAAAACGACGCTACCAACCTCCCTTTTAGGCCTTGATGAAGGATGATTGAGACTACTGACAAGGAAGATGACTTGTCTGTGACCTCCTGACGTGGTTGTGCACTATTTGGAGTCCGGACGAGGCGAAATCGGCTTTCCGGCCGACACAACCAAGTTATGCCCAAGGGAATGATCGTGTTGTAGTCTCATGGTTCACGCGAACTGAGTCTCCAAAACTCTAGATTTGGTCTTTTAACTTTTCTTTTATTTGTTTCAAAGTTTTAGAATTAGCTTTCTTTTCCAAAAATTAATTTAGATTTTATCTCTTTTTTAGGATTAATTTTATTTTCTTAAAGTTAGTTTAGATTTTTATCTTTTTTTAAGATTAGTTCTTTTTACTTTTTCTTTTTCTATTGCGACTTTTTCTTATTTCTCAGGTTATTTAAACAAGAGTTAGAGCTCTTGTAAAAACATGTTAACGTTGATGTTGATGTGGAGGTTCATGAATGTTGAGTTTGGCTTTGATTTGAATAAATTTTATTTTCGTTTAAACCTAGAGGCAGCTCCTCTTCGTTGGCGAATTCCCCCTCTTCCTTCGCTTTCTCTGCAATCTCTAATTCGAACGTCGCACCCGGAGTTCCTTTTCTTGTGTCACAGGGCATGTTGGCATTTCAGCAACTAACTTAAATATAAAATAAATGGCATCATAGGTTTGTTGCAAAGTTAACAAGCATGTGATAAAGTTGTTAACTTTACCCTAATGATTCATGATAAAGAGAAAATTTGTGAACCAAAAAAAACTTGTGAACCAAAAAATATAGAGAGAAATGTGTGAAAGAACAATATGTTTTTTTGGCGTCTAACAAACTGAAATTTGAACAAAAAACCTCCCCTAGAAACGACTAGGCATAAATAGACACAATGAAAGAAATCACATGAAAGGTGCAATCATAGTTATATTTCAATTCACTCAGACAATAGAGACAAGGATTGAGCTACGAACTAAAATAAGGAATGTTTTGGCTTAAAAATATATGGAAAATGATTGCTATGAGAATTTCCATCAAGATGTTAGTAAATAAACCAAAATACACAGGATTAAGCTACCAGCCAAAATAAGGAAAGCCTTGGATCAAAATATATGGAAAATGACAGCTTTGAGAATTCCTATCAATATGTTAGTAACCAAAATACAGACAAAACAGATGATGTAAAAAATTCTTTTGTTTAAGACTAAGGAGGTGTTAACATGAAGAAACAGAAGTCTATCAATGAAATTAAAAGCTCCATATCAGGTCTGGTGAATGAACCATTGCATGAGTTAACAAATTTCTCAATTGAGGATGAAAGTGTGTCCGCCATGTATGCTGAAGTAAACAACAGAACATAATTAACAGCATATGTAGAAGAAAAGTAACCCCGCCATTTTTCACACCTCAAGCAAATAAAATTTGCCTATGGCAACCAAAGATATAATTTCCAGTCCATTCTTTAATTATGATTCACTATGCCTTCTTTGCACATACAATGAACAAGTTCAAGTTAGCCACAAGAACCTTTGCTCTTTCTGATTTTCTAAAAGATTCTGTTGATAAATTCATCGCCTAGAACCATGTTGCCCTATCTTGCTTGTCTTGTATCAGAAGATGGTGGGTTGTATGCATCATGAACAAGATTAGACTAATTATCTATGATGAACATAAGGAATTAATGCAGACCTTCTCTTCTAGGTGAAACCAGGAGAAAACAAAAAATCTATAAGCAAGGACTGTCCAGGGTTCAAATGGCAATCTATCTATGTTATGAATGTGATCTTCAGTGAATCCACAAGACAGCTTAGAATTTCAGATAAAATGTGAAGTTTATATTGAATATATGGTATCACAGGTGTGAATGAATTGCATTCAGCAATACCAGTTGCTTCTCAAATTTGTAAGCTTCAAATTTTAAATATTTGTCAAGCTTGAAAATAAAACTCAAGGGCACCAACAGATTACTCAGCTAAAATGATTCACAAGGAAAAAAAAAAGAGAGAGAGATGGCGTACTACGCAATCAAGCCCTAAATTCCAGATTTTGTCCAATCAAGGAAATGCATGTCAAGCTTGATAATAAAAAAAACATAAGTGACGGGCAGATTATTCTGTTAAAATTGTTCACCACAAAAGAGGAGAGGTCGCGCTACGCAATTAAGCTCAAACTTCGAGATTTTGTCCATCAAGAAAAAAAGATGAAGCCTTTCCAACAAACTGCTATAAGTATAACAAGCTAGAAGTTTCTTCCTGAGTCAAAAGTCTATCTTGTATACAGAATTTTAAAAGAAACGTAAAAAAAAATATAACAAAACCAGGAAATCCCCAACAAACTACCACATCAGGAAAAAAAATGAAGAAACAAAATTCAACAAACCGAATCGATGATCGATGGAAACAAACGTCTTCAAGACAAGCAGATCCGTCCAAGAAATTTCACAAAGAAAGGATTTGCGAGGACTTTTCTTCTCAAGCACGAGACAGAATTCCCTATTTAAAAAAAAAAAACCCGACTTTTATGTTTGGATTCTAGTCGATTAACGAGAGCGCACCTGGTTAAGACGGATAAACCGAAGCCGACCAAGCGGCACGGGATCGGCCCCCTTTTAAGAAAACCAAGCAACCCCTCTCCGCCCTCTCCTCTCCACTCCTTCCGATCCTGTGCGATCAACTACTCGATCGACGAAGGCGTCCGCGCAGACGGGGAACAAGAGATCGATTTGTGGAGAAGCGCGAGAGAGGGATGATGGTTGACGGATGGATGGTCGGAGAACGAACAGAAAGAAGCCAACAAGGGACGGAAAATATAAATTATAAAAGATATGCTTTTCCTAATTTTGAATTTAAATTGGGAAATTCTCGCTCACATCCAACTAACTGCCGCTGCGAGGACAGCGTTCACAGTTGTACGCCCACCTATTAGCTGGATTCACAGGTTCACACCAATGTATAGGATAAGACGACACGTGGATTACTGACTCCGTCACGAGCGAGAGCTGAGTCCATATGATCCCGCAGAGCCACATGCTTCGGATGGGTAACGTTTTGGGTACAAGTTCAACGATGTCAACTGTTCCCGCCTGGTCAGAGCTCGGGCCCCACATGGACGATGCTTGCAGAAATCTAATTGGCTGAAGCTAGTCGGGCCCACATAAAGGCAATGAAAAAAATAATCATAACATTAATTAAAGGATAAGTAATTATTTTATTATTAAATTTATTTAGTGTTATTGTGGTCCTCTCACGTGATGGACCGTCGCAGTAAAGTTAGCATTTACTTCCCATTTTGTGTGCATTAATTAATTGATATTTTTTTAAAAGAAATAATTGAAGGGATAATTAAAGTTGTTAGGAAAGATATTTATTGAATACGATAACGGTCAAATATTGTGGTTGTGCCAAAGAAAACAACGTGACCTGAGGTTTGTTTGGCACAGAGTCTGTGACGTGGTCCACTGCAAGAAAAGTCTGCGTGGCCCATGCAATCCATCCAGCAGCCACGTACGTGTTCTGAATTGAATTGGACTGAGGACATCCAATGGTTCAAATTCTATAAGAGGTTTTTTTTTCATGATCTCACTGTACCATATATCACATCAATCTTTTAATAATCTGTTGAAATATCTTTAACAATTAAATTTTTAAATAAATTTTATATGGTGACATTCATAATATATACTAGTGATCGGTACACGCATTGCGTACGTAATATACGCTCACTTAGTTATCAAGATTCATAAACTCTAGTACTTAAGCCTGGAGGTCTAGAGTTCGAATCCTAAGAGAGGCAAAAATTCACTGGCCAAGGGTGGAAAGTCCTAGTGAGTAACGGCACGGCCGACGGTCGACGACCCGAGGGTCGCCAAATGGGCCGCCAAATGGGTTGGGTCGTTACAACGATGGTCCTTGAAAAAGTTTCCAAAAGAATATTCTCTAACACATAGTTATTATGATAGGATAGAATTCTCTAATTATGTCGTCGATTGAATATATCTAGGTCAGTCTATAATGTCGATCGTCTTTATGCATGCCCTCATATTAAAATGTTTTGTTATGTATCAAGGAGACCAGATCTCTTGGTCCACTTTTTGTTGGATTAGGGGATGTACCACTCATAATTGCGGTCGAATTATGGTCGCGATCCGACCGCAATTGGTTGTGATTCCTCCCTGGGTTCACCGTTCCCTCTACTTTATAGTTTGTTGGGTTGGGGTGGCTAGCCGGAGGCCACCGAAAGTAGGCAAGTGGGCAAGCTACCGGGCGCTAAGCAAGGGGCGGCCTCCAGCCGTCCGCTCCGACCCAAACTATAACTTGGGGGGCAGTGAACTCAGGGAGGAATCGCAACCAATTGCGACCGGATCATGGTCACGATCTTGCCGTAATTATGAGTGGTCTATCCTCTGTTCCAAAAAAAATGGACCAGGAGATCTGCTCCCGTATTGAAAGCTATGGTGCCTTGGGTATATTGGAAATTCATCTAGTAACCTGTGCATGCTATAGATCCCGCCCGGTAGTAATATGAAAGATAAGCGTCTTAGGCTCGGTCGATCTTTTGTCTGGTCGGGCGTATAATGGGCTTCTGGAGAAATGAAATTGTGCATTGAGAGGTTCGGTCGGTATTTTGAGTCAAAGTGTCTTAGGCCCGGTCAACCCTTTGTTCGGTCGATATATAATAACTTCTAGGAAAAGTGTACTTGGCATTTGGACTGGATTTATAAAGCTATCTTATTCTTAAGCATAGAAGAGATGTGTATGAAGTCATATAAACTCGTCCGGTTCTATTATTGAACAAATACCCTTAGGGTTGATCGGTGATCAGGTCGACCGGGCATATGTAGAGAGAGTTATATATAGTAAGGAGTGTGACCCTCCCTTCGACCAGGTCTATGGCTGTTTAAATGTGAGATGGGCCGGTCATTCCAGTTGTACTATAAAGGTGGCTGTCCTTAAACTCGATTGGATATTGTGTGACTGGTCACACTATCTCTTTGAATCTCTTATGTTTGATCGGTCTCTTTTGTTCAAGGGTAAAACACTGAATCCCTTATGTTTGATCGGCTTAAGGGCCGATCGGCTTTTTCCACACGGCTTGAAATTCGACCAAGCTGATTCGGCGAGCCTTAATACTGGGCAGTCAATCAAAGCCAGATGGGGAGATCTCCTTCTCCCTTGACTTGGACCGTCATATAATTTCCTTCCTCCGCTCATTATAACCCGAGTCAATAACAATTACAGAGGTGATTCAATTTTCCTTAAACTTTAACAATTGATACATAACCTCTTGATATTGGCTTAGATTATTAACTTTTTCATTAAAAATACTGGTTGTCTCAGATTCCCATTGCTCATGCGTGGATTTGGCTTTGTTACTCATCTTTTTGTTTTCCTTGTTTCAGGTCCTGATAATTTTGCTTACCTTAGAGGTAAAACAGACATGAAACATGATTTTAAGAGTCAGCTCCAGTTGTGGAAAATCGCCAAAAATCTTCTTTCGCATCGTCATCGTAGGAAACCTCTCGGTTTGTTTTCAGAATTTTCAAATCGTTAACTTTCGTTTTGTTACTGCTATTTAACCTTTGTTTTACTTGTTTTGCTGAATTAGTTTATCATGACTTGTATCATTAAATTTGAATTTAAATATATATAAATTTAAATAGGAAGATATGTGAACTTTGATCTGCTCTTTTGATATTGTAAATACTTAATTCCAGCTGCTTGACTATAACTGAGAACTATTAAGTCACCTAAATATAGGATTATAAATAAATATGATGTTCGCAAACAAAATCAATGTTGAATTAAATAACACTAGTGAGTTGAGTTAATGTATCCTTCAAAAGTTCTATAATCTTATTTTTATAATATTTATTTTTTCAAAAAAAATATAGGATGTGCAATCATCATACTATTTGTATCTTTTATTTTTAATACGGAAAGAATGAATACAGTTTCAAATTATATAGGATGTGTTTAAAATGAATAATTATATGTTTTTTTTTATTAAACTAATAATTTAACTAATGATAAATTAGAGAAAAATCCTAATCATAACGTTAGCTTTGCATGTAGTTCCTATGTCTAAAAAGTTTTATTTTCACTCCTTATATGTAAAGTTTTATATGCTTCAATTCCATCATACAAATATCGTTGTCTAATTGTCATTCAATTTTTTAGGTACAAAAAGTTTAAAAATGAGTATAATTTCTCTTAAATTTAGAACTTTAAACTAGAATTTAGTATATTTCTATCAAAATTTAGCATTTTAAACTAAAATCAAGTATATTTCTATCAAAATTATCCTCTTATATTTTTTAGGTGTAAAAAATCTAAAAATAAATATAATTCTTCTTAAATTTATCACTTTAAATTAGATTTCAGTATATTTTTTTTATCAAATTGAACATAATTTTTTTCTACTTAATATAATTTCTTATAAATTTAGCATAATTCAAAAAAAATCTAGTATATTTTCTATCTAATTAAGTATCATTTAAAAAAAATCTAGTATATTTTCTATCCAATTGAGTATCATTTAAAAAAAAATTAATATATTTTTCATCTAATTGAAGTAGAAAAAGAATCATGCTCAATTTGATAGAAAATATACTGAATTCTAGTTTAATGTGTTGAATTTAAGAAAAAATTATATTCATTTTTAGATTTTTTTTATACATAAAAATATCAGGGGTAATTAGGTAAATCAATGTCTATTATTTTTTACTAGGGATAAAAAATATACTGAATTCTAGTTTAATATGCTGAATTTAAGAAAAAGTATATTCATTTTTAAACTTTTATAATTGAAAATATCAAGAGCAATTAGGTAAATTAGTGTATATTATATTTTACTAGGAAGTGGAAATAAAAATTTTAGTCAATAGGGACTACATGTAAAGTTGAGTTTATGATTAGGGACGACATATAAATTTACCCTTTAACTAAATTTTGCTAGTGGAACTTGACAAGTTTAAATTTGTCTTCCTCCCTAAATTTGGGGAGAATTAGACTTAAAAGAAATAACGTAATAGGTAAACAATCCCATGATTTTTTCGACTATGAATGTTGTTTTTGTTTATTTATCAAAATGATTGTTCGGCATATTTTATTCTCCATATTTTTTACTTATGTGTTTTTTTATTTTTAGCTAAAATTTTAATTTTGGGATCCCCACTTTGTCATAAATTGTGTTTTGCATTTATCTGATAAGAAAAGACCATCTATCTTCAATATTAGTGTCGAGCTAAGCTCTGATAATATGTGATTTTTTCATGAATTGTATTTTGGATTTATTTGGTAGGCGAAATCATCTATCTCCAATACTAGCGGGCACTTGAATATTAGAAAAATATGCGATTTGCTTTTCATGTGAAACATAAGTAATTTGCTTAAGCTCAAGCAAGTTGATTTTAGTGGTGAATTTGTGTTTGATTTTCACTTGAAAGTTCTCACTTCGTAAAGGTGTCTAATCAGTTCGTTTATGCTTTAATATTAAAAAAGAAAAGAAAATATAAATGTGTTTTGGTAAAAATATTTACCAGAATATGTTAAAGGGCAAATGACAATCTAAAATATTTTTTATTGTATAAAAATATTCTTTAAAAAAATTGATTGCTGCTCGGAATCTTTTTTAGCAAAAGTCATGAACTTTTTGTTAGATAATAATTATTATTTAAAACAAATAGAAGTCATTGTCCTTTGTTAATGCAGTCAACGGCCTTCATCTTCTTCGTCTGGATGATATCTTGGGATGATAATAATTTTGTTACCATGGGTCAATTTTTGACAAGTATATATCCTCGATAAAAAAAATTATCTTTTAGTCATTTGAAAGTCAGACTATAAGTTAATCGTATAATTTTTCTTCCTTCACGTGATATAGCGATGGACTATTAGAGATACTTAATGTGCTAAAAAACGTGTGATCAACCCATTTGACATCCTCTCTTCACTGCTAACCGTAACCTTTCATCTTCCAATATTTTTTTTTTTACATAATTTTAAAGTCTTCTTCGGTGATAAAGAGGTTGCTCTATAGAGGACAAATACTTGAATTTTTGCCGTTGTAAAAAGTTTATTGGTGAAGGAATTGTTATCATATGATTTTATGGTGATTCAAGTGGTAAAAATAGCTTTTTACACTAGCAAGGATAAACTTATATACAATTGATCTAATATGGCTGACTCTATTTTTGGAATCACATAGTGAATGAAATTTCGTGCACATATCTTTTAATAAAAAAGTTTATTGATGTTATTATATATAATATTTTATATGTTAAATAATTTTTCAATAGTATTTTTTAGGGACTCTAGTGATAATTTTTTATAAAAAAATAAAATATTAATGGAATAAAAGAGAAGAATTTTAACACCTAATAAAAGTTAAACAAAAAATAATCTTAAGGACAAAATTAGTAGAAAAAGATAAAATCATAAAATCAAAACTTACTCAGAGTAATATCATCCTAATAAATACAAAATGTATGAAATACTTGATGAAATTATTATTGATCCTATTCGAAAGTCATAGCGATGGATAATGGGATATGACGTTCTTGTTGCCCACGCATAGATTCCGATCGGACCTGTAACCACAACTATGTTAGTGCCGAGCCAGGGAAGGAGTCTCCGGCATTGGCCCTCTGATGCTTAAGTCAGTCACCGGCGATGAATGTGGAAGCAGTGGAGCAAGGAAACAAATGAACAATAGCAACAATAGTAGTGCGCATACTGTTGGTGTTGTAAGGTTGCAAATATAGTCCCACATTGAAAGCACATGGAAAAGATTATGGGTTTATAAGAGAAAGATATCTCCATTGGTATGAGGTCTTTTGGGTAGAGCTCAAGAGCAAAACCATGAGGGCT
>JBBMJZ010000075.1:7600672-7614724 GCA_037833815.1 Zingiber zerumbet
CAAGAAATAGTTTTTCGAATTTTGTATACGAATCTTTGCACGGATCTACGGCTTTGGGTCCTTCGGGGTTTTCGCGACGCGAAAAAGCTATTTTCGCGGCTCGAAGAACCCAACAGACCCAAGCGTCGGCCGGACCCCCAGGGTTCAGCCCATCACTTCTCATGGGCATAACTCCCAGTCTGCTCCCGGTCGGCCCAAGCTCCGGCCGGACCCCCAGGGGTCAACACCTCACTTCTCATGGGCACAACTCTAAGTCTGCTCCCAGTCGACCCTAATGCTGGTCAGGCTATCGTCAGGGGACAACACTCTTAGAGAATCATAACCACTTGTCAGAGAATAACAGCTATTCGTTAGGAAACATTTCGATACTCTATTATATACAAGCCGTTGAACCTTCCTCTACCTAATGGAAGTCCATCGTATATCCTTCATCAAAGATATTCTATAATGCCTCATTATTACGAAGATTATAAGAAGCAGTATAAAAAGGGGTCATGTTCGTTGACCAAGTACGTGCACGCACACACATCTACTACAGTTCTACTGTTCATCTTCTTCTCCACTTTTCGCTCGACTACCATACTGACTTGAGCGTCTGAGTACCTACACCAAGGACCCCTTCCCTAGTTCTCGGCCTAACGCTTTCGTGTGATCTCTCTATGGTGTGCGCAGGTTCATGGGTACCATCTTCAACCATCTCTCCCCTACTCCGCACGAAGACCTAAAGCCAAAACATCTTCAGGTCCTAGAGCCCAGTCCTCCCTCCGTCAATGTGAATCTGTTGTGAAAACTATCGTTTGTTTTGTGATGATGTGCTATTTGGTTCTATATCTAAACAGGAAAAAATGTAAAAATGAAGAGTTATGCTAATTTTTCATAAAATTTAGTGACAGAATATTAAATAATTGTCGTTGATTAGTGACATATATTTAATGTCATGTCGCTATTGATATTTAATAGTCCATCTCTAATTAGCGACGAACTATTAAATATCCGTCACTAATTAGCGACGGAGTTATAGTTTATGTCGCTAAGATTAGAGACGAAATTAAATCTTCTGTCACTAAAGCTATGATAGAATAGTAACCCCATTTATGAATATAGCGATGTAATTTTAGTTTCATCACTAAATAGTAAGGGATTTAATTTGTCCATGGTTACATTTAGCGATTGAATTAAATATTTTGTCTCTAATATTAGCGACAAACTGTTAATATTCATTATTATATTTGGAGATGGAATATATATGGTGATGGAAATATTCAATCCCTATCCACAAATAGATTAAGGACCAATTATTCCATTGTTAATTGACCTTTTTCTTATAATGTTCTAAAGTATTTTACCACCGCATCGCACCCATGGAGACAATCAATGGATTCCCTTTTGTTCAAACATTAGATAAAATCACACGATGATTGGCAAACCATCAAATATGTTAGCATTTTGCATTTCGAGATTGTGGCTTTTAAACCATCATGTATCTTGTTGCTACAAAAGGAAGCGAAACGTTGAACATAGAATGATTTCTTTCCTTTCGACGGGTGAGTGTTAGCTTGATGCCTTCCCACTTTCTAGCAATGCCATGCTCGTATTGTTAATGAGAAATTACATCAACTTCGATGGTGTTTCCCTCCTCTAGCTTCTCAAGCTAGGCATGTAGCTACAACTCGAGGGACTATCCTTAGTGGTTGTTAAAAGACAAAGTTTAAATCGCCATTAACATCATCACCCCCGTTCTTGCCCTTTGATGCTTAGCTCAACTATAAGGAAAGCGCTTAAATATATTGAACAAAGACCATCTTCTTTATACACGGTCTTGTACCATGTTATTTATATTAATAAAAATTATATAAATTAATATATTTTACAAAATATTTTTAGATGGTTTAAAATTAATTAAACTCTCTAAATTATTTTGCTATATGAAACCCAAAAAAAAACATTAGCTTTTAAAATAAATTTTCTTAGTGAATAGGTGAATATTAATAATTAAAATAAGCAAGCCTAGTCCATACTAAGCCTGTGGGCCGGTTGTGGCCCACAAGCCTAGGTCATGCTTGGCTAGTGGGCCGAGTCAAGTCCAATTTTAATTATTAATATTAAATGTATATTTTTTTTTTTTTTTGTAATTTCCGTTAAAACTCCTTATGCTAATCAGTTATTTATTGCCAATCAGTATATTTATAAATTTGATTATAAATGGATGGCGTATTTGTAAATTTGCACAAGAGAAACAATACATGAAAAATACAGGGAAAATGTGTAGACATATACGTATGCATACGTATACATACTGAGAACGGGAGGTCCTATTTAGCTCGGGACGCCTCGCTTCTCTGCGGCTCTCTATCTCGTCGCTTCCGATCGAAATGCCTGCCCAAAAGCGCCCGATGCCTCCTCCGCCGCAGCCGCCTCTGCCCTCCGATGACGCCCCTCCGGAGCCCCCTTCGCAGCTGCAGCAGCAGGAGGATGAGGAAGAGGAAGCCATGGCAACGGCGGTTAAGGAGGAGGAGAAATCGCCCTCCAATCTGCCTCAGGAACAGGATGGTAGTGGTGGCCACGCCTCCTCCCGCCTTCTCTCTGTCAGATTTTTTATTTTGGTCGAGGAATCTCAACTTTGGGATGCCGCGCGGGCGGCGTTTGTTTGGCTACGCAGGTTGCGAGGGGGAAGGTGGCGACAGCGAGTCGGAAGATGATGAGGACTACGCGGATGAGTAAGTGCCTCTTTTCCTTGTCGTTTAGTTATCTCGTCCTCTCTTTGGTGTCGTGGATTCGGGATGGTCTTGGTGGCGTTCGCTTTTTGACCCGTCCCGGCGAACGCTTGCCAGCTCAGTAGATCTGATCTCGTCAAGGGATTTGTCTTCCGTTCGATCGTGTTACCTTCATGTTCTCTGACGATATTTGGTTATGGTTGCGACTAGGCGGGCATCGTTAGTTTGAGCTAGCAGAGTTGGGAATTGGAACCTTGATGCTTACGCGTATGCTAAAGAGTAAAGATGTTTACGATAATACGCCAATTGTTATTGGTTATCTGTGACTGATGATTCTTGCACATCCAAGTATCGAGTGCGACCTTCTCCTTGTTACTTGCGGCACCCCCAACGTTAGCTCGCTCCTGGTTGTCCCGTAGCCCCTGTAAATTGCTATAATGCTGTGAACTTCAACCTTAGAAAAGGGAGATGCGCAAAAATGGTAGCTAGGTAGATTGAATTCCTTGACAATATACTTGTTATAAGCATTGAAGCGCTGTAATCAATAATCTAAAAATCCCTTGGCATCATATACAGGTAACAGGTAGCTAATCTGAGTAATTCTTATATCACTTCCTAACTCCGTGGGGTAATTCATCACTTCAAATTACAAGATATAGAAAAGAGAAACAAATGCTTGACCTGAGTTTACTTGTGCAGCCTATGTATGTATTGGTAGCTTTTGGATGTCAATTTTAAGGTTATTACAATTTTTGACACTCTTAGATCATTATGATGGCCTGTGGAGGTCTTTTTAGATTCCCTCTCTTTTAGCATTATCTGGCATTGAATGTGATCAATTCAGTTATATCTATCTGGGTTGAGTTTGTGGAGCAGATTACTCGAATTAGATTCTTTTCAACCTAGATTTGTAAGCTAGAAAACCATTCAAAATATGGAATTATCGTTAATTCTTGGTTTGGACACATGAAAACTGTGGTTCTTAGGCATTTACTATGATACCATATAGTAGCACACTGAGTATAGTTTGCTAATAATATTATTGACATATTATGAGAGATGCTAGAGTGACTTAAATGTTCTATTGAATATTCTTGTAGCAAGTTAAGCAACTTCTTGCTTGGCTGATGCTGTTATCTATTATTCTGGGCATACTATCTTGATGGAAATTCAATTTTCACATTGCTAACACTTTTTGATGGATCTAAGTTCCTAAACTAATGCTGAATTTTGAAACAATGAGTGTTCAAATCCATAAGTGTACAAAAGGAATTATATATTCTTGTTTGGAGTCTATAGATTGACCTCGTTCAAATCCATGTTCTATCTTACAATTTTGACAAAGATTTTTCAGCTTCAATTCAAAATGATGCATAAAATTTTTGTCGACAAATTTATAAATCCATGCATCTACAAAGAATTCCTGCCTTGTGCTGATTGCATACCTTTTCCCTTGACTGAATTTGGCGATACTTTCTCATTCAAACGTTAATTTAGTAAAAATTTTCATCTTAACTTTATTTTATTTCCGTGTTATCTTTACTTCTCCTTCAGAGGTTGGTATGCTTTAGCATTTAAAGAAAAATATGCTGCCTACATGGAATATGATTCTGGCCCCTTGGTTTACAGATTTGTCGTAGTGAAATTAGCAGACATACGCAAAGAGGTACAATGCCCTATCTGTTTAGGTATGCCCACTTGATCTAAAGTTTAATAGTGGTGCATGTCACCTTGATTGTTGATTGCTTCAGGGAAATTCTAGCTTTTAAGATTTTATCTGCATGTTATACTACTTATGTAGTTGCCTTTAGCTTCATAATTAACATGCATTTTCAATTCAAATTCTTCATATTTATTTTCTAGTAAGTTGAAAAATATCCCAATGTTGCATATTCAGTAGTTAAAGATGAAACAAATTAGATTATGTGGAATATTACGTTAAGTTTATGCTTCTGAACTCTCTCCTATTTATTTCTGCATGCTCTCTTTGGCTATTTGTTAAGAATGTAAATATACTAAGTTTGTTCCTTTCATAGTGCTCAAGCTTTTGTGATAAGTGATTAGCCAATCACTTTCACATGGTATCGAAGCAGGAACTTCGTGCACAAATTCACCCATGTCAACAAAAAAAAACTCATTGGTTGGTCTACAATACTAATTGAATTGAAGAGGTGCAACAGCTACTTTATTTTGGAAATTGAGTTAAGTTTTAAATGCAATCAATAAAACTGCATGGTGCATATTAACAAATTACTTAACACAATTCTCTTATAGATAAAAAAAGGACAATTCGGTGCACGAAGCTCCCGCCATGCGGAGTCCCGGGGAAGGATCTATTATACGCAGTGTTACCTGCTTTTTGCAAGAGGCTATTTCCTGGATTTGAACCCATGACCTTTTGGTCATAAAGCAACAACTTTACCGTTGTTCCAAGGCTCCCCTTCAAAAAAATTCACATCTATAATATAAAGATTATGTAAAGAAGAAAATGTAAATACAAGAACTTTTCCACTACTGCATCTATGCAGTTAAGTTTTTTGATCGGTTAGACAAAGGGTTTAAGTTAGATTTGTTGATTTATTTAATATGTGCGTGAAATTGTGTAAGATCTACTATGTATACAGTTGACTTGGCATGGCCAAGGTGATTGATGGCTTGATGGCTCAAGGTCCATAGAGATCAAAGAAGAATGACACGAGATTGTAGGATGAGGTTTGTGGAGATTAGAGGATGGTGTGGCCATTTGAAAGACCGCAAGACGAGGTCTGTGGAGATTGGAGAAGGATGACACAAATATTTGAGGGATTACAAGACAAGGTCCATGGAGATTGAAAAAGGATGACACAAGCATCCAAGGGATCGCAGGATAAGGAGCATCGGAGCAGTGTAGAGATGAAGGAAGGACTATGTAAGCGAATTCATGAAGGATGACACGAAGAAGAGCTAAGAGCTCAATGCATATGAAAGATGAGTAACTTGATGGGAGAAGACCTTAAGACTTGGAAAGGTTCCATGAGAGATGCGAGTGGAGTGACTTGTGTACATGGGACAAGGATAGATGGCAATTTAAGCAAACTCGACCATAGATATAGTCGAAGTTAGGGTTGTCAATCGACTGATGGTTGGAGATTTGATAACTAGTGATGAAAAAACTCAATACCCTAAGTGTTTCAAGGTATTGTAGTTTGCCAGGTGGACTGATGATCCAATTAGTTTGGGGTATTGTGGTTGGAATAGTTGATTGACGATTAACTCTCATGTGACTCATCATTCGGCAAACTCATAGAATGTTTGCTAGTCGACTGAATAGTCTTAGGATAGGATAGTTGACTGGGCAATCAGTTGATGCTCTAGGACTGATTCAAATGAAGCTGAAGATGGAAGAAGCAATGATAGGATTCAGATAAGATGTCGGGATCAATTGACTAATGAACACATCGGCACGATAATAGAAAAGTTTAAATTCAATAAGAAGACTATAAAAGGAGTTGAGGTAGCTACGAAAGTAGCAATTCTCTATTTTCTAGCATAAAATTATTTATTTGTTCTTATATTTTGCAAATCTTGCACCCTAATATTTAAGAGGTTTTTCCACTTTCGGTGCTTAACTGAAGAGGAGAAAGAAAGATAGTGACATTTGAGAGTGATCCACCTAAAGCATCATAGACCGTGGATGGAGGAACCTTGGGAGGTTGCCAATCCATGTTAAATCATTGCGTATCTGAGTGCTTTTATTGTGTTCTTTACTTTCTGTTGTGTTTTTTCTATAGAACACTAACATTGCAAATAAGTGGTATTCACCCCATTTACCACATCGGCACCCGATCTAACTACCGGGATTGAGCTTCCATGAGCAACTATGATGAAGCTTCCATCAGCCCAACACAACATCTGCACCTAGCTTGAAACTATATTTCAAACCATGGTCATACCAGATCAAATATTGATCAAATTGGCATGATTTTTTTTACAAGATCATTTAACAACCAATACGGGAATCATATTGATGCACTGTACTAGTCAAACTGCTATGCTTACCGATTTGAAAAAAAACATGCAATATTTATGCAAACAATCATAAATTAACGGGCAACATTAACAATCTTTTAGGAAGCATAATCATCATGTATTTTCTCAACTCATCAAATTCCTCACTCTTCATATTTAGCAATTCTTTTTTACTCATTCTAATGTAGGAAACAAATGAATATTGTTGATACTTGATATAACTCTCTTGCTTGTAAGGCTTTTGCAACCATGCAGTCTTGTTCCAAACCATTGACAAAATATCTTTATCATTATCACATTTTTTAGTTAATTGATCTCTTCCTTTCCCATTTTATCAAATTTTTATATATGGATTAATCTAGAGATAAACTTAACAGGTCAGCTTCTCCTTTACTTTATTCCTATGGACATTAAGTTAGATTAAAATTGATGCAAGAGGATTAGAAGATTTTTATTAGTATTTTTAGTAATTTTAATTCTTTTGGCATTTTAGGTATTTTTGGTAATTTTTATCTTTTGTATTTTTGTATTTTGAGTCAGTTTAGAAATTTTAGAATTGTGAGTTTATTAATATTTTTTCCTTTCTTTTAGAGTTTCTTTTCTTTTTTTACAAGTTAGGAATTGTAGTCCATATATTAAATTTCTTTTGTTTATTTGGGTTTCAGGATCTGTAGTCTTGCAGTCTATATAAACATCTGAGAATTATCCTCGAATATTAAATAAAATTTTCTTTTTCGAAAAAATCTAGAGGACAGCTGTTTCTCTTCTTGTCTTCCCCTCAATTCCCCTTCTGTTTAGTCTGCAGTATAATCGCTTTCCTGCCTGGTGTTAGTTGGTATCAGAGCTGGCCAGTTCCGATTGAGGAAGTCGAGCGTCGAATTCAATGAAAGGTCGCTGTGGTCATGATCATGGATGTGCTAGGTAGGTTCCGATTGAGGAAGCCTCGTACCGTGGTCGTATCATCCAAGACGAGATTGAGAATTTACAGATGCAAAGTCACAGATTTAACCCAGCGTGTAGCGGCGGCGGCACGAAATTTTAAAGATCACGAAGTACATGATCGAGAAGATTGACATGGAGACCTCGGATTTCGAGTTGATCTACTCGAATTTTTTGGTACGTCACAAACAGAATTTTATTGATTAGATCAACAAAGTGGAGCGGTTCTTCGATTATAAGTAAGTTCTAGATCAGATGAAGGTGAAGTTGATTTCCATCGAACTCAGGGGTCGAGCATCGTCGTGATGGGATCACTTACGATACTCACAAGACAGACAAGACAAAACCAAGATTAAAGATTGGGAGAAGATGAAAAGTCAATTTCTTCTCTTCGGTTATACTCAAACTTTGTTCAAGGAGGATTAGGTTTCACTATGGAGAGTGATAACTTCAACGCTCGAGGTGACCTGGACGGATTTGAAGATGATTTAGAGGAGGAATTTGAACCAGAAGAAGTTCATGAACCTAACATGTTGCAAGTGGTGGAAGATGTTGTAATTGAAGAGGAATCTTGATCTCAAATTGGAGACGAGACTAAGGTTATTACCGTGTCGGTATATGACGATTATAGAGCGGACGAAGTGCTTGATGATGATCCTTTATTCATTCTAGATTCATGTTCTGTCCAGCAAGGTAATTCTGAACCTTTTATCAAATTATATCAAACAATTGATTGTAGACCATCTGAGGAAAACCTAGAAGCAAGACTGAAGAGATTTGCGAACTGATTTACAATGATGACGGAGTTAATGAGGTGCATCAACTATTTTCAGACTGTGCTGAATTTATCCCAGAAGATCTTCCTCCTAGAGTACCCTTGCGATAGTTGTTACATTCTTTGAAAGCAAGATATTGCATGGGATTTACACTAGTGATTTCAAAGATTTTTACAACTTAAATTTGTCGGGAAAGGTGAATATATGCTTGGTGATTAAAAACAATCATAGTGAGTTTGGTTGCTTCATAAAGGAATTAATGCTATGGAACACGAGAAAAACAAAGCCAAGTAAATCTCAAGATCAGACATTGAATAAATGAATATAGCTAATTTCAAAATTTTAATGAATGATGTCAACAGACTAGAAGGAAGGGGCTAGTTCTAGTACAACTATGTTCGTCGTTTGGATCGATAAGGATTTTCAAAGTCTAACAATTGTTAGTAAATTTTGTCGATCTGGTGTCAGATGATCTTCCTCTTGGGCTACCACCTAAAACTACTCTAAACTCGATGATGAGTTCTTTCAACTCAAAGTGATTGTGCAGGAGAATCCGAAGATTTTTATCATTATTTTTGATAATTTTAATTCTTTTGATATTTAAGGTACTTTTTGATATTTTATGTATTTTTGGTCATTTTTATCATTTTATATTTTGAGTCCGTTTAGGAGTTTTCGGATTGTGACTTTGTTAATAATTTTTCTTTTCTTTTAGAATTTTTTTTCTTTCTTTACAAGTTAGGAATTGTAATCCATATATTAGAATTTCTTTCCTTTATTTGGGTTATGCAGTTTATATAAACATTTGTTTTGGCTGATTGAGGAATTATCCTCGAATATTAAATAAAGTTTTCTTTTTACAAAAAAAATCTAGAGGACAACGGTTTCTTTTCTTGTCTTCTCAATTCTCCCATTCTCTCCAGTTTGCAGGATAATTGCTATCCCGACGTCAGAAATAATAAATTGGCTCGTCATTGCCGATTGAAAATCAGCAAAATACATGAAGTAAATGAAACCATATATGCTACTTGCTAAAAGCAACAAGAATCAGAAAAAATATAACAAAACCCAGAGAGGAATTATGTGAAGGCGGATGTTGTAAAAAGGGATTAATAGGACAAAGTGAGGATATAGATGGTTAGTGAACTTTTGGCCAGTCTAATCCATCCAAGAATGCAATAGAAAGTTGATTGGAAATAAACTTCTGTTCATCTATTCAGCAATAGATGAGTTGAATCAATTCGAGTGGAAGCATTAGAGGTAAATAAAACAAAACTCTATTCAATATAATTAAAAACAATTAAATTGATTTGGTTTTTTTTTTGATAAAAGGTAAATATGTATATGAAGCAAAAGGGACAAACAGCTACCTATGGCACATGGCTACCACTTGTCATGTCCGGACAAATGTGAGATCGGAGTGGATTGTCCATAGGGCCGCCTAATGATATAGCGCCGCACACAAGGATTGGCACTTGTACATAGAAAGCACTATGTACATAGAAATTGATTTGGTTAGTGGCCTTGCATGAAGGGGAGCATTGGCGCAATCCTAAAGTTGTTGCCGTGTAATCTAGAGGTATTCAAGTCTCACACAACCTCTTGCAAAGCAGGGTAAAACTATGTACAATAGACCCTTTTTCGAGATCTCGTATTGGTGAGAGATTTGTGCATCGGGCTGCCCTTTTGTTAGTAGCCTTTCATAGAGCTTTGTTGTCCCTGGGGCAAACATGGTTAGATGATTATGATGTTGGTAACCCTTATGGCTTCTTGTTATCCTTAAGTGTGTTTCTGCTTCTTCTTATCGTGACAATGAATGTTTCCACACATTCCTACAGTCCCTCTGATGAGAAGTTTGTCCTTCAGATTTACTGAAGTCTTTTGTTTTCCAGGTATAATCAGGAAAACAAGGACGGTCATGGAATGCTTGCACCGGTTTTGCAGGGCGTGCATTGACAAATCAATGCGGCTGGGGTATGCTTCAAAAATTATTTACTTTTTGAGCTTATACTTGAGTAAAATCCACTCTAACTGGTTCTTTCTGAACTAATATAACTAGCTTGGATGGTTCTTGCACTCAAACTAAGTTGAGATGATCTTATTCATTCAGGAACAATGAATGTCCAGCATGTCGTACTCATTGTGCGAGTCGACGATCTTTAAGAGACGATCCAAATTATGATGCGCTGATTGCAGCTTTATACCCAGATATTGATAAGTATGAGGAAGAGGTAAGTGATTCTGACTTTTGTTTGTACATCAGGTACTTTATGCAGTTCCCTTTTGCTGAGAATGGTTACTTCACTCTGTCAAACCTTTGGCTTTAGGAGCTATCTTTTCACGAAGAAGAGATGTATAGGAACAAGAAGGTACATTCTTATTCGAAGAGGCTATGGCAACAATAAGTTATTAATCTTTTAAGCTCCATACCTTATAGTTGACTTTTGTTCCGGTGACAGCTACAAGAATCCATAGCTGAGATATTTCGACGACAATCTGAGGCTGTTGGTAAGAGAAAATCAACAGCAAAATCCACAGCTGCAGCTTTTGTTAGAAGATCACAGGGAAGTTATCGCAACTATGGGAGAGGTGGTAGCTGCGGTCGTGATGCTACAGCTGCAAGCTCAGATGATGATGATGACGAAGCAAATGCAAATGATATAGTAAACAATGATTCATCTGCAGATGAGCCCTCTCCTGATAGAAGGCCCAAAAAAAGACGCAAGAGGTGGAGCACGCCACGGTCCTCCCCTGCCAAAATCAATGCTGGTGCTGGCAGCGATGATAATGTTGATAATGAAGCTAACAGAGAACACATTGGAACATCTTTGCAAGCAGGGAGCAGAGATATTCTTGCATGGGGTAAGAATGGCGCACGTAGCCAAACTAGACATGGTAATATGACCGGCTTAAATGGTCGGATGATCAAGGGTGGGCGAATAACCAAATTGGTGGACTATCTCCGAAGTCTAGATGACAATGACGATGAGGTACAATAACAGTGAGAACACTATCATTTTTCTTGTACCTTAGGTTGTGAATTTCTCAAAAGCTATGTCTTTATCTAAATTCTTTTTTTAGCTCGATGTGTATCTGACCTTGGTTCCTTTGGACAAAGAGAGAGTACCAAATTTGGAACAGCTGAATCTTTGTTGCCGACCGACATTATCAATTAGACACCTCTGCAACGTGAGTTTCTGTTTCTCCTCTACCATTTCGATACCTGAAATACTTGTGTAATTCTTGATATGGAAGATGATAATTGTGGGTTCTTGTGCGCAGTATGTTGCTCTTCAGACATCAATTCCAGCTGAAGAAGTTCAGATATATACGAGAACACTGGAACGTGTAGCCTCTGCAACCAACCAATCGAGTTCCATGGATACAGCTAGTAGCGAACTATTTTCAGGCTTGCAAAAGTTAGAAGCGCAAGAATCACTTCTAACCTTGTACAATTCCTTCCTCATCAAAGGGGAGTTGGTGAGTTATTGCAACTGACACAGTCGATTAGTTTCTCATGATGTAACTCCACTTCTCAAGTCCATGTTCACCATTCAGGTTTTGATCTACCATACGGGAATACAAACATAGAAAGGGCTCACCAGTTCTTCATTTATTTCCTTAATTCAACGGCGTCCATCCGATCTAATCCCTCGGGATGTATATATTATACAGACAAGATTTCAGGTGGATTTGGCTTCGCTCATAGAAATTGCTTCAGGATTTCATCAAAGATGGGTGAAAGTAAGTTTTGTAGTGTTCAAGAATTAACATGATCCTACCGATTACCTTCAAAGGTCTTCAAAATTGTCTCGTAAAAGGAATCTCTACTTTCAATTGGTATTCTTCACTTTGTTACAAAACATTTTCTGAGAATGATTCTTGACGAGTTGTTTCGCTATTGAATCTGTGTTGCTCTTCACAGTTGTGATTTAACAGTCTATGGAAGAAATATTGCATAGAGTTCGACGATAATTAGATATATAGCTATAGCTGATTTGTAATCTGTTGCAATTCGAATTGTCGTTATGGTTGTTGTTATTTTACGAGAGATCCTTATTGTCCAAGTAGTTGACTTTTCATAATTTAGTAAAAAAAAAATTACCCCATAAAATTTGAAATGCCCTTTAAATTTTATCTTCGTTGCAACATCGAAATGTTCCCTTTGTCGTTAAAATCTCCTTTCTAGAGATGACAATGGGGAACACAAGGGAGTCTTCTCCGTGATCTTTCCTTAGCCGTCGCGCGGTTCAAACTCGGATGGACTATAAATATTTCAAATCCAGATACAAAATTCAAAAGCTAAAAACTCGATCGATAGATCTAGTTCGCTTCTCCAAATGCACCATCCGATCTAGCTTATATTTAAATATAGAAATCTTAGCGATATCTAATCATTTGCTATGCATTTGTTATTAGTTTGCTCAAGGCAAACCAAACATACTTTTCGATGATCTAATTGAGCATCTCATCCATTCGCAAGAAGGTTGATGCAAGAAATATCATCTTTGCTCTTCCTTACAACAGCTTCCTCTGTCAAATTCTTGGCAGCTGTTCGAGGATCCTTTGCCTCTTTGATGAAATCCACTGCCTCTTGGTTCGACATAACCTGGCCAAACAAAACATTAAAAAGATTTTTATTCTGTCAATCTTTTGAAGGGTATGATGTTCTTGATTCTACATAACCAATATGAAGCACATACATTATGATTAAAGTGACTAAGAATCATTTTGGTTGAGTTCATTACCTTCCATAAGCCATCACTAGCCAGGATTAGCAACTCTGTATCATCGTCTACAGTTTCGTCGACAACGTGGGGTTCCGAACTCAAGTGCTTCTTCAAGCTCCCGTCTCCGAATGCTCTCGTCACAGCCAGCTGCCCATCCACACGTGGTACGTCTCCTGAAACCATATATTTATCTTCTTAAGGATGGTACACTCTTTGATTCCAAAGTAAACAAGAAATTTCTCATATGCAAAGTCAAAGTCTAGAGCTCTTAACATTTACTCAAATGAACTTATGGTTCATGACGAAGAAATTTAGTTAGGATATATATTTTACAAATCCTAATATATCTGATCAGCTGGAGATGCAGATGCAGCGGTGAACTAACATGCTAGCACTAAAAGTATCAACTTAAAACTAGTTTATTTTAGTAACTAAACAAATCATCAAACTAAAAGAAGCAAAATCTGAGTACTTTCCTTTTTCAAGCTTCATTGTTTCATAATCTCGATTGATTCACCTTAAACGCTAGATGCATGACCATATAATGCATTCATGTAAACATAATTCTTCAAGTATCATCTCACATATTGTTTTTTTTTCTTGATCTTCGTGTGTACTGTATAACTGAACAAGCAAAATATAGTAACAGAACTTACAGTTCTATACACCTCTATTCAGTGCGTAAATAACAAAAAACACACTTTGAGTCTTCTTCACATTGATTGTCATTCTTCTCTCTCGTCTTCTCCACATTGATTGCCATTCTTCTCTCTCTTAATAAGTTTCCTTTCCTCAACGAATAATATAGGTTAGTGATCTCTTAATTATTGTCCATTGATCTTAACAATGTTAAATTTTTGGTTACCTAATATACCCTTAATCGAG
>JBBMJZ010000075.1:7638683-7653508 GCA_037833815.1 Zingiber zerumbet
TCGGACGTAATTATCCCCCATTCGGTCAGCCCATGTTCTGCTTGAGACCGACGTTGCATCCGGTCGGCCGGCCTTCACCTCCATGTGTCGTTGACCTCTGCCAATGGGGGTCCCTCGTTCTTACCGCCGGATCAGAGACTATTTAGAAATTCTTTGAACCTCCTTTGCAATTGACTTGCCGCTTCTCCTTCATTCATGAATTCTGCATTTGATTGATGAGGGGGTCTATCTTTGCAATTCTGGAGTCCTTTGTACATTCATTCAGCTCAATGAGTTTATCCCACAATTCCTTAGCACTTTTGAATGGACCAACTTTATTTAATTGCTTCGAACTGATCAGTCCGAATTAAAGAGTTACAGTTGCTTTAACATTAGTTTGTGCCTTCCATTTTGATCAGCATACCATATTGAGGATTCCATAATCTTTCCGTCTTTCGAGGTTGATGCAATGAGGTAGTACTCCATGTGGCTCTTCTAATATGCAAAGTTGTTTCCTTCAAAGTAAGGTGCTAGTAAGGTGGTCAAGTAGTGGCCCTCTCTTAAAGACATCTTTGTAGCTCGAAACTTTTGTTTCTTTGGATGTGAGTCTTCTGGTACGACCTTATTCTGATATCATTTGTTAAGACCTTGCAAGCTAGGGGGTTTGAATAACTCTAATTGCTTCATCGATTTAACTTGTACAGTAGAAACTTGAAGCAAAAATAAAACAACAACACAAAAAATGCTAATAAACTGGTTTTACTTAGGGGGCGTTTGGTTAAATGATGGGAATAACTATGGGTATGAGTTTGATAGGAAGATGGAATGGTAATGGGAATGAGAATGAAACCCGCCTAGTTATATGGGTTTGCATGATTCCCAAAAATTTAGGAATCATTCCCAAATTATCATTCCCAAACCCATAAACCAAACACTATCTTTTACTATCATTTCATTCCTTCATTCCTAAACCCACCAACCAAACACCCCCTTAGTTCATCATCCCCCTAAGGCAATTACGTCCAACCTAGCATTCTACCACCTCGTTCTCATAAAGATGTAATGGTCATTGCCGATACATTACACTCAAACTTTGTAATACGAACTCTTACATATTTAACACTACACTCGAGTTCTGAAAATGTAGTGGTCCTTGACGAAACGTTACATTCGGACCCTACAACGTATTTCATTCAGAGAACAACCTAGCATTAGCACAATAGTTTAATAGATTCATTCATTGAACATTTGTCATAGTTTTAATGTTGATTGGAAACTTAACGCAACCCTTCTCCTTTATCTGGGCTTAGGACCGTTCATGATTGATTCGTCATGGATAGAGTTGACCTCATCAACAACAGTAAGATAATTAATTGTTGCTAAATTGGTATAACAATAATTAATATTAAAGTAATCTAAATAAATAGCATCGATTATCAAGAAATAGCTATTGTTGTAGATATACCTAAAGCAAGTGAATAAAGATGAGTATCTCCAACTACTTTAAGTCCATGTCAAGTAGAGACCTGCACAAATAATATTACGAAGTCAACAATCAAATATAAGGGTGCACAAATAACTTTTATAGTCTTTAAATTCCATACAAAATACTACATTATTTAGATTTTTAGGGAATCTAAATCTAATTCAATTGAATTGCATCCAAATGAATGACTCAAATATAAAGCACTCTACAGAATAGTATGGCAAGAGAACCAACACTATGAATTGCATTAACTAAGTAACAAACATGTAAGAATCATTTACTCAAACTAACAACATTCAATCAAAACCAAATGCATGACATTCTAAGTATCGAACATTGAATCTATTACAAGCATTCAACAAGATTTCATACAAACAACCAACACGTCAAGTAGACAATCAACACATCACACAAATGAACCAATCCAGATCTAATCAAGTCAAAATAGTGTTTGGGGACATGCATCAATGGAGCCATCAATTTGGATTGGTCCACTCTACTAAATAATCTAAGCGAGTTGAGTTAAAATTTTATCAACCCATTTAAAGGCAGGTCAAGACGGGCCGACCTACCTCAGCCTATGACCCACACGGGTCGGCCTATGGCGGGCTTGAGTTGGCCTGCGAGTTGGAAAAAATAAATGTTTCTCCCAAACATAAACTAAAGTGGAAAATTCAATGAGCTCGTGGATTTGACCCGCTAAATTCGTTATCCAAATTTAAAATTTTTAATCTTTTCTATATATATTTATATATTTTTTATTTTTCGATGGGCTCGTGGGTTGGCCCACCGAACATGCAACCCACCTCAAGTTGCATTGGGAATTTCTTAACCTACTAAGATGACGGGTCGGTCCGTCCCACCCTGCCAAATTGCCGACCTGCCACGAGCCGATCTGCCCTACTATGGATCGGCCCGTTTGATAACTCTATTCATCAAGCACTTCACACACACCATTCAATTCAAACTAAATCGGTGATATCTTAAACATGAAAATGAGTCTAATACAATCAATCAACGGTGAATTCATACAAATAATCAAACGATCAAATCACACATCAAGGAAATCAACTGAGCTTGTGCATGATGACTGATCGGAGTTTAGAGAAGATGAAGATGTTGGTCATTGTCCAGATCTATAGAAGACCAGATAATATGGCTACTTTCTAGCAAGGGGAAAGCAAAGGTCAGTTGTGCTCAGCCACGAGGCTGGCTACGCTCAACCGCGAGGTCGGATGAGGTCAAGCATGAGGTTGACTGCACTCGTGACCGGCCATGAGAGGCGTACAAGAGAGGGGAGGGACGAGGGAGGGGAGAAAGGAGGGAAAGGACCATAGATTACCGATCGTGCTTGACGCGCTTCGTGAGTTTAAGAGAACCGGCGGAGGCGTGCAGTGTGAGTGGGAGAGTTAGAAAATTTAGGGTTGGGGGCATTTAGATCGATAAATTCATCGACGAATCCAATGATGATTACCTAATTGGTCACTGAATCAGCGACAAATACCAGGATTCGTCGTTGAATCAGTGACAAATAAGTTTTTGCGCCGCTAAATCCAATATTTTAATCCATAATTTAGTCTAAATTTAGCGATGAATTGTAAATTCGTCATAAATTTAGCTACGACAAATTTTGCAACAAATTGTTTTGTTGTTAATTTTAAGACGAAAACTTTTTTGTTGTTAATGTCACTGCTATTTTGTGACAACTTTTTATTTCGTTGTTATATTTGTTGTTAATTTGTGACGAATTAATTTAATCTCTAAAATTCATCATTAAATCAGGGTTTTTTTAGTGCCAGCCCTACTCTTGGCCCACCATTACTTAACTTCCTATCTCGACAATTGTCAAACCACTGTCTCATCCTCCAATCATCATGGCCACCCACCTTTGCGTCCTCCACACCTTCCTTCTCAAAGCAGCAAAGTGAGTGGACTATAACGTCTGCCTCACTTCCTCCCTTGCTCTTCGACGAGCAAACTTATAGATGTTCTTGTAAATCTATGATACTCGCCTCTTCGTAGCCTCCTCACTATATACTGACGTGAATGCTTTCTCCAAGGATGAAGACGAACCTATGTGGTGTGTCAGAGGGCGTTGGAATTGTCCAACAAAACTCATAAAGTCTCTCCTCGTTAGAGGGCCCCGTTGTTTGGATGGGTAAAGGGAGGTTCATTATAATAGGAGGGAGAGGAAGGGAGGATAACTTTCTTACACCCCCAGATCAGAGTGTAAGGAAATAAGCTATTTGAGGGATAAGTGTGGGTAAAAGTTCTCTTTGGTCCCCTCACCTCCCTCCCAAACAAGGTTAAAAGTTAACTTCCCTTTACTTACTTTTATTTACGCTTCCCTCACTTCCTCCCAAACATTCGTTTAGAGGATACCCTCTTCCTCTTCTAAGGCTTTTTGGCCATCAAACTATATCATTTTCTTCTTTGCACTAGGGGAAAATGTAAGTTAGATTTTCAATTAAAAATCAAAGTGTCGTTCAAGCTTCACCTTCACAGGACTTAACCCGAAATAGTACAAGAGTCCGTCGTCAATCAAGTGGTTGATATTGAAGGTTTACCTTTGGAGGGCTCGGTTGTCCTGTTTATAAGATGTAGATTCCTTAAACCTTCTTAAATCAAATCCTGATTAGTAGTCGGGTGTCTGTCCTCCCTCATGCGTTGTTCAACTAACCATCCGTGATTTATCTTTTCCGTATTGGTCTGGGAACGAGTTGACGGAGGTGTGTGAATTATCTTTTGCCACCGTGGAGGATGCTCGCCCACCCAACAGGTTGAAAAGGGAAAGGAGAAAAAGGTCTAAGAAAAAAATATAAAAAAAAATTCTGACCCTTTGTAAGAAGTAGGGCTAGCTCTTAGAAATTGGCAATCAGGTCCGGCCATGAAGTAGAACACCCCTAGCTCAGTGATCTTCAATTGGTAAAGGAAATGGGAGATGATGGGGATTAATAAAAGTCTCAGATGTTGGAACACTATGACGGTTTCAGTAAGGATGTGGAAAGAGTAAAAGGCAATGTGGTTTATGGGAATGGAAAAGTGTGAAACGAGTCTCCATGAAAAAAACGACAAACAGGGAAATGAATGCCGCCTTCGAACTGGTTCACATAAAGTTAAGGATCATCTATAGGTAGATGAGGACTATTAATGGTTTCGCAATCTTAGATAGGTAGAAATCTTCCCAGATCACTTAGTTCTCAGTCAAAGTGGTCTAGGAGACCAGATGATTATACTAGGGATCCTCAAAGCAAGGATTGAAAGCAAATGAGAACAGAGAGGATGGAGTTCAACCCTCATAAACCCTTCCCTCTCATTTAATTTGACTGGCAGAAGACTCAGACTGTCAAAATCCCCAAATTTGATGGCATACAACCTCCCATCCCCGCCAAACCGTTGATCTGACACTAAAGGCAACAGCGTGTGAATTATGAAACTTGGGGAAAGGCAAACACTGTGGGCGGGACTTGCTGATGATCCAAGATTCCAAGGGCAGGGATCAACCTCAAGATCCTCACACCACGTTCAACGGCAAGATCAAATCTCGAAGAAATCAACTTGCGAACGACTTTAATGGAGAGAGTAACCTTTACATTTAATTTAATGGGAAGATCACATTATAATTTGGTTAGATAAAGGGTCGTAATGACAATATGTGGCAAAAGGTATAGCATCGTAATTCAAATTATGGGTAGAGGCCAATTATGACGTTCTATGCTGCTGACATGGTCCATTTGTTACTCTTAAATGTAGATCCGTTATATTAACGGTACTTTTAGTGTCAACTCTATGTATACAGAGAGAGATACATGTAGGTATATAGATGTCAGGTGTATGATGGAGTAAATTCTAGATCGTCTGTTCCTGAGAATCAATCCTTAATCATTACGCTAGAGATGACATGTGTCCACTGTCTGTGCTACTACGCCTTGAAAGCTCCATTTGTTACTCTTCAACTTCTTCACATCAAGGTCAGTACCTACGTGGCCGTGCTCCATGTCAGTAAGTAGTTCCAATACACGTGGCTTCTAACTCAACTTGAACTGCCAAGTCTTTGAGTGATTCGGCATATCAGTGCTCGATACCGTATCAAGTACTCTTATCTCAGTGCTCCACTCACCAACCTGAACTACTCTTACAGCTCGAGCACTCTGGCTCGATAGCCCCAATACGTTGACTTGGCATCCTAAATCCTCAAGACATTTTGCTTAGGATTGCGCCAGAGTTCTGTGTAGAGCACCCTTCTGACCTTATTCAACTCGTCTTAGGCTTTCTAAGTCTTTTATAATGGGCCTAGTACCATAGGCTCAAACCTTCCCTTGCATAGCTCTTGTAACAATGGGTCGTAACTAGACATAATAGCCCTTGCAACGTATGAGCTGAGCACATACAAATAATAATTATGCAGGGGTCCTGTGGAAATGGGTAGAATTGTCAGACGGATGAATTAGGGGCAAGGTTGATCCATGACAGGGTGGATCGGTCTGTGGCAGATGAATCATTTGGCGGGACAGGGTGGACCGACTTGTCAACTTGATAGGTTAGGAAATTTCTAACTCAACCCAATTTAAGACGGATTGCAAGTTTGACGGGTCAACCCACGGATCCATCAATTTTTTTTTTAAAAAAATAAAAAATAATTTATATATTCAACGTTTTACTTCGGAAAAATTTCATCAATAAAATATATTCATAAACCTATATTTTAAATATAAATAAACACAAACAAGTGATGAAAATATTATTATTATTTTAAAATTATATAAAAAAATATAATAAATTGGCATAAAACTTAGTTTGCATATATTTCTCAACCCACGGGTCAACCCAAGCCTGTCACGAGCCAACTTATGTGGGTCACGGACCTAGACGAATTGGCCCGCGGCAAATTTAGGTTGATAAAATTTCAACCTAACTCACTTAAATTATTTAACTGAGTGAACCCACTCGAAGGATCCGATCCTAATTAACGTCTCAAGGAATGGGCCACGAATCCATGCTCTTGCAGCCCTTAGGGCTCAATAGCCCTAGGTTTCAGGTGACAAGTGTCACCCGTTATATAAAATGGAACTAAGTTGATAACGGTACGAGGGCTGGACTTAAGCATAGGATAGTCTTTTAACTATCAAAATATCTAATCATTATTTTACATTGATTTTTTTAATCGATCACAAAATAACAAACCATTTTTAAAATCGATGCTATAATAAAATTATATTATACTAAAATAACAAATTTGCAACAGAAATATATGTTTTGATCATTAAAGTTAATGCTGCATACCAAATCGGCCGTGACCAATTTTAAAAATCGTTCACAAAATAATGACCATTTTTAAAATCGATCAAATGAAAAAATAATAAAATACAAATTTAAAATATTAGCTACTAAATATTTGTTACCAAATACTAAATTGATCCTTATAAAATAATAATTTATTTTAAATTCGATCATAAATGATAAAAATAAAGTTATATTAATTTTAAATGAAAAAATATAGAAATGTTCCCAAAGTTATCCACGACAAAGTTAACTCGAAAATTTAAATAGATATAAAAAATAAAATTAAAAATTAAACAAATTAATGATAGAAAAAATATTTTCATCATAAAAAAAGACCAAAATATTAAATCTACCGTTATTTTGCGATCCATTTTACAAATCATTCAGTAAAATAATAACCAATTTTGCAAATCAGTCTCAAACAATTAATTTTTAAAAAACAATATAAAAAAATAAAATAAAATAAAATTAGCAACGACATAGTTGGATTTATTATCACTGGAACATCTAATCAACATTAATTAGTAATCCGATTTAAATTTAATCCTTAAATTTTTTTTGTAGTTGTATTTCTCATCTCTACTATCCTATTAAGTTGTTCTCGCTGCTATTAAACTGTTACTTTCAGCCAAATCCACTTTTCCTGTGCACCACCCCAAATAGCTTGTTGAGTTTCTCAAATTTCTTTTTGCAATGTATAAAATAACATGCTTTGTTATTAATTTTTTAATTATATTTTCTAAATTAAAATTAACTACTGAAATATCTAATCAAATGTTATTTCACTATCATTTTTTAAATTGGTCATAAAATAACTATCAATTTAATTTTAAAATGAATACTAATGGTAAAATAATTATATTATATTAAAAAAATAATAAACAAGAGAATATTGGTTTCCGCCATTAAAGTTAACGACCACATTTGATTATGACGACCGATTTTAAAAATGATATTGATAAAAACATATATTAATTTAAAGTGAAAAAAATTAACTACTGGATTACTTTTTTTCATGTTAAAATTAACTATTGAAATATTTAATCTGTCATTATCTTATTATCGATTTTAAAATAAAAAAATTAACTGGCTGAATATTTAAAATTATATTAATTAAAAATAAAAAATAGCTACCGAATTATTTTGTCATCTTTAAAATTAAGGGCACAAATATTTTGGCGGCCATAATTTTAGGACTATTTTTCTTAATCGATCATAAAATAAGGAAATCGGTCTCTAATTAAAAAATAATAAATTAAATTAAATTAAAAATTAACAAATTATTATCTATTTGCTGTTATTATATAAGACAAATTTTTAAAAACAGTTATTTTTCTTAATCTATTTGCTGTGAATATATATATATATATATATATATATTCACATAAATAATTGTTCATCATTAAAATTAAGAACTGAAATATCAAATCGGTGGTAAAATAACGATCAACTTCATAAATAAATTTCAAAATAAAGACCAATTTGAAAGAAAATCAATTGCTATGATGAAATATTTGCATCCGCTTGTTAATTTACATTTGAAATATCTAATTGATATTAATTAGTGATCGAATTTAAATTTAATTGTAAATTGGTAGTTTTCTTGTAGTTTTATTTCTCATTCTCTAGTATCCTAGTTATTATTAAACTTGACACAAGTTACTTCATCGCTAATAACTTCATTGTTCTTTTAGTTGTTAAAATTAATTTGTATTTTCGTAATAAACTTAGTTAATGAATATATATATATAGCACAAATTCAACTCTTGTTTCTTGTGTATTACTACTGCATGTTGAGATGTCCATGCTGTGAAGATGAAGAGTAATAAGTGACACTTGAGTTTAACTGTGTATTTATGTCAATGAAAATGAGGAGGGTACTTGAAGTGAACATTAAGATATATTTCATTATATGTTTCTTTATTTATGAGATTTTTGCTTTAAGTTTAGTGTGCAAGAGTAAGAAGATTTTATATATAGTTAGATTTCTTATACTCAGTTATAAGTTATTAGTAGAAGTTTAGTAATGACTAGTTAGTAATAGAGTTACCATTGGTACCTTAAAAATACATATTTAGGATTTAGGATGAGTAGTTAGTTGAGAGGGGGATATGTGTATTATTCGACAATAGAATTAATGAACCATGGTACTCGTCATTTTCCATATGAGATTAGTCAATATAGATCACCTTAACTTTAAGTTATGACTCAAATTGAGGTGCATGCTTAATTCTAACACAATATTGAATTGGGGTTAAGTTTGTTCCATTTTAAAGCGAGAAAGGAAGCTTAAAACAATTCAAAATAACAAAGCTAGTTATATAGAAATTTTGTTAATACTTTAAGAATATATGTGGATAGTTTTAACATTAAGAGGTTACATTAAATTTTATCCCTTACCGATAACGAACATATTTTAAGAATTCTTATTTGAAAATGTTACCTACTTAAACACTTTTTGAATTTGACTAAAATATGATTATGAGAAGCTAAAATTTTACAATCAATTAAGGAAAATATATGGGTATAAGTAAAATACATTATTGGTGAAATAATATAAATTAAATTTTGTTTAAAAGTATTTATTATATTGGTATTCAAAAATGCTAAAAACCTAATGTTTATATTTAGAGATGAATTTAAAAATAACTTTAAAAATATGAATAATTTTTAGGTTTTCTATTTCTAAAGGGGGATATATAAAATTATGAAAAATATATACTTCTAAGTGATATCACGTGATCAAATTTCTATATGAATGTGTCTAACTATTATCAAGTTTATTATTGCAATATGTACAATGTAAACAAACATGAATAATTAAATGATTTTTTGTAAAACAAGGCATCTAAAAAAATTATAATTTATCCCCTTTTTTTCTCACTCTTTTAAAAATCGTAATACATAAACTTCCATTAAATTGTATAGTTCAGCTGCGCAAGGGGTAAGTATGACTTTACAACCTTGTGTTCTAGCCATGCCAAGAGTATTATCAAACTTTGTTCTTCTGCTTCAGCCTAGTGGCCAACATCTTATTTAAGGATTCATGCATATGCATGTCCAGTGCATCAACAATGTAGTTATTTAAAATTTTGTGATACTTGGGCGGAGTAAAATATCAGTCCAACCGAATTCAAAATTTTCAATTGGTTAATTCAAACATTCAATTTTTTTAAAAAAATATTTATTTAATTGATTAATTCGGTTAGTTCGATTTAACTTGGAGTTTAAGATATCGATGTAATTGATTAAATCAAATCGGAGGTCATCGGTTGATTGCTATGTTAGTCGACTGATGGCATCGAACTGTGAAAGTTAATTGTTCATCATCAGGCAGCTAATGTAACATCAGTTCACTAATAATGAAAAAATTAATAATTTCAATTTTCTATTGAATTAATTAATTTTTTTGTTAGTTATGTTTGTTTAATTTTTTAGAAAAATTCAATCTATTCAGTTAGTTAAAAAAAAAATTAATTTGATCAATTTCAATTTAATCAGTTCGGTGATTTAATTATTAACGGATACTCTAGACATAACCACATCTATTACTGTAGCAACATTTATATTTCACCTTTCTTCATCTTTCTACCTATTTCTTCCATCGAAGACACCATTATGTCGTATATTCCAATAAGATTCATTTTATCATCATTCAGTGTATCGATAACTTCACATTTTGCATTGCCTACATCGATAACTTAACATTTTGCATTGTCTCTTTGGTGATACCAAAGCTCATAAAGTCTCCAAATAATAACATCCCGAGATTCGAACCCTAGACCTCTCGGCTATAAAATCATATGCCCCAACTATACTACGCCTCGGGGACTATTGAACTTCCTTTCCGGTTACAGCACCTTGTTTAGCCATAGGTTGACTTCATCATTATTAATTTTATTGTTCATTTCAACTGTCTTTAGTTTTTTTTGGGTCATCTTGAAAGCCTTTAAAAATTTAACTATTCTTTGAGTTTAAAAATAAATTGTAATATATAAAATAGCATGCTTATTATTATTATTATTATTTTCCAAAAGTGCTTCATAATCTCATTTCCTTCCCAATTCTTGATCCCATTCTTCCACTAAAGGTATTGAAATAGGGAGCAACTATGAAAGTAAATTTATAGGCTCTATTTGGTAGTTCAGAAAAAAAAAATGAAGCATTGGCCGCAAGCCCAAACGCAGGTATAAAGGAAAGAGGGGTAACTGAACAAAAACCGATGGATTTATGTCTCGGAAAAACCAAATTGAACATCTATAAGTTAAGAGCATCTCCAATTGTTAAACTTTTGAATGAGTTTTTTTTAAGATTTTAATATGTCACATCAACATTATAAAAACTCATTGAAATATTCCCAATGGTTAAAACTTTAAGAGAGTGTTTGGCTCTGCTTATAAGCTCTACAAAATAGCTTATAAGTTGTTTTAGAACTTATAAGTTCTTTAAATCTGTTTGGTAAATTATTTTACAAAAAACTTATAAGCTGTCTAAATAAGCTGTCAAACAGCTTATAAGCTATTTTTAAAAAAAGTAAGGGAGACCTTACTTTTTTTTTTTTTAAAAAAAATATTTTAATAATTTTCTTCTTTAAAATAACCTTATATATTTACATTAATATCCATCTTATCCTCCATAGAATTTTACAAACCTAACAACTTTCTCTCTACGCTGACTTCTTTTCCCAGTGCACGAAGTCTCCGATACTCCCTTCCATTTCTTCTCTCCCCGGTGCACAAATTTTTTGACTCGATTAAAATTTGATTTTTTTCTGTCTAACTTTATCATAGGATTTAGAAAAATAAAAGTGTCAAATATATTATTGATCAATTTTTAACTATACTTTTTATTTGAAATATTAATGATATCATTAAATTTTTTAAAAAAACTAAATTAAAATATCAAATAGTTTTATTTTTTTATATAAGTTTAACCCATTATAAAATTATAAATTATTATATACAATATCTTAATAGTATCATACCCTTTTTGGTAATTTTATTAATAAAAAGATCTTATAATATCAAACACATCAATATCTTTAAGTTGTTTAAAATAAGTTCATCCAAACACTCTAATAGCTTATTTTTAAAATAAGACCTAACGACTTATAAGCTCCTAAAATAACTTATAAGTTGTACGAGCTTATAAGTTATTTTTAATAAGTTTAGTCAAACACCCTCTTATTTGGGTACCATATGCATCCATCTAACTTAAGAGTTCTATCCTCGTGAACCGTGTCATATAAGTTCATTTAAAATTTTGAAGAATTTCTAAAATTCATAGAAAATTTTATAAATTCATCCCTTAATTAGGGATCGTGTGAATTTAGAAAATTTTATAAATAAATTCCTTAATTACGCTCGTGAGACCTTACACCACCAGCAACATTTATGTTAAGTGCTGAAGAAAGACGCTTATTTTGTCAATTTATCAAATCTTTTGATAGTTTATGGACGGTTTTGTAGGCCACTTGAGGGCGCTCATGGATCAAAGTCCTTGGTCCAACACTATCATGCTGTTGTAAGTTTTATTTAAAAATAATATTTATTTTAAAATTTATATGATAATAATGCAGTTATTTTTTAAGGTTGATCGTGTGATAGGAGAGCTTTCGAGCGTGATCCACACTTTTGATCAACTATTTCAGAAAGGAGGACAATGGAAGAATGATTGGGCTACAAAAAAATATGTAAGAGTATTTTATTATTTTGTTGTAGGAGATCAATGGATACTAATTATTTTTTTTCCATTGGGTGTATTTGGTGTCTTGGAATTGATTTTGGTTTTTGATGGATTGGATTAGTTTTACTAGATTCTGGTTTGGTAGATTAAATAAATCTCTCAACATTTACGCTGGCATGGATTATATTTGATTGTGTTATTGAAGGTTGATTAGATCTTTTTGGCATGCGTCAAATATGTATTGATGTTGTAGGTCCAGATAGGTCGGCTGGAGAGGGTTGAGTCACCTGGAACACTAAAACAAAAACTCCTTTCTCATCTTTTGACTTAGATTATCAAAGCAATTAAAATAGAAATAACAACTTAAAGGAAATAAGTAAAAGGCCAAGAATTACTTGGTTACAACCTAGATGATTGTTAATCCAAGGCAGATGAAAGCTCACTAAGAATTTCTTTTGCTAAAGGCGGAGAAGCCTTCTATACACAATGAAAGCTCAGAAAAGAATAAGAAAGTTAATACAAAAGTTGTTACATTTTTCCTAGGTCGAGGGGTCTTTTTATAGCTCCTGGAAAACTTATCCGCAGGCTGAGGGCGCCTTCCATAGGGCTGGAAGGTGCCTCTAGCGAGACAAGGATAAAACTTTATCCTTTTCCGCAATGGCCAGAATTGCCTAGTCGAAGGCGCATTCCATTGCTGATTGAAGGCACCTTCTGCTTGAAGGTCGAGGAGTTGAAGGCGCCTCTAGCAACTCCATAGCTATACTTTAGCTCTTCCACTGCTCCAATCACCTGAGTGATTTCGGTCAACTGAAATAGGGATCACCCGAACCTAATTTCCGGTTTTCTCCTCGAGCAGTCTTCCGCTCCAGCTTCTCGTCCTTCGAATGTGCTACACGTCCTTCTCATCCACCGGTGTACTCTTTCACGGCATCTCATCCCTCGGACGCACCGAGTTTGTCGACTCTCTCCCGTGTCGTCCTTCTCGCTAGCCGCGTCTTCCGCTCGACTTTCTGTACTTCTAAGCTCCTGCATACTTAGACACAGGGATCAAAACATAACAAGACCTAACCTAACTTAGTTGATCACATAAAAACAATCTTGCAAGGTTACAAAAAAATAGTCTATTAGGGACGAATGTTTGCAACGAATTTAAATTTTATTCCAAACTTTCCAACAAAATTTGCAACAAAATAATAAATTGTTCCAAATTAGCAACAAATTTAGCAACAAAATAAATTCATTGCAAATTAGTAACAAAAGATATTTTGTCACTAATATTGTTGCAAGTTAGTGACAAAAAAATAAAATTTGTTGCAAATTTTGCAACGAATAATTTGTTCGTTGCAAATTTTGCAACGAATAGTATTTTCATCGCAAATATTGCAGCGAAAATATTATCTGTTGGAATTTCCCAATGAATACATAATTTGTCATAATTTTACAGCAAATAATTTGCAGGCAAGAATTTGTAATGGATCCATGAATTTATTGGAAATTTCCAATGAATATGCTAGTTCGTTGGAAATTTCCAACGAAATTCAGATTTGTTGCAAAGTATGCAATGTCTTAAAAAACCGTTTGACCGACCTAGAGATATCGGAATCAGATGAAACAAGTTCCTATATACTCCTCTTGGTCTCCTGATTCTATAGCTGAGCTCAAATTTTTTTTTTTTACATAAGATGAATTTTTAACATCTAAGTCAATTGGATGAATTTGAATCATAAGCATGAAAGTGTTAGTTTTAAATCAAATTGAAATATAGTTGAACTTGTTAGATTTACAAAATAATGTTCAAGTGCTCAGAACGAGGCGAAATCAGTTTGTTTTGTAAGATTCTCGTGATTATATATCTATGAATTAAAATAATTTTGGAGCTAATTTATTTTGATTTGAGAATTTTTAAACCTGAATATAATTTTTCTAACACATTGGGGATTGAAAAAATAAATAAAAAAATATATGAGGTAAAAAAAATATTTGAGGACATATATAAAATCAGGATAAATAGAGGAGCACATAGGAACTAGTTTCATCAAATTCCAAGGTCTCTAGGTCGGTCAACCATGATTTTATGAAAATGTAGAGTTTCCAATGAATATGATATTCGTTGGAAATTTCCAATGAATTAGTAGATTCGTTGGAAACACTTCCAACGAATCTGAATTTTGTTGGAAAGAACACTAATAACTATACCCGGCCCAATCTCTTCTCCTCACCTCTTGACCTAATTTTTTCCTTTGCTTGCGACGACGGCTACAACGATTTTTCTACAGATATCTAGACCGGTAAGCTTTCCTGCCGCCTATCACTGACGATCCTCAGTCCTTCTCTTGCGGCGGCGGCTACGAGATGCAGGTGGCTGCTCACGGTCAAAGGAAGCTGCGCTTGG
>JBBMJZ010000075.1:7654610-7668480 GCA_037833815.1 Zingiber zerumbet
AGCTACATCTCGCACCACATCATGAAGCTTCACACACCCGGCTTTCTTACTATCAAGCACTAAACATGAAAGTTTCAGTTTCTGAAGCAAAAAATGCACTCTGCCGCGTACATCTTCTAAAGTGGAGAGATTACTCAATAAATTCTCTCCCACTACATATTGAGTTACTTCATCCTCACTAATGTCATAGTCCTCACGGAACAAACAGCAGTAAAGAAACAGTTGTTTTAGTTCAGTAGTCTTCAGGTTTTGATAACTTAGTTCTAGTGGTTTGAACAATTTTTCCTCTACCTCTTCCATGTGTAAAGGAACGGATTGCTTGAGTTGGGACAAGGCATCTTCCCAAGCACTTGCGTCCTTGTAAGATCGTAATGCCCTTCCCACTACAGCAATTGCCAGCGGCAAACCACAACATTCTCGTGTTACCTTTCTTGCAACCAGTTCTATGCCATCAGATTCAGCAACTGGTCCTGCTCTCATTCTGAAAAGTTGCCATGAATCTTCTTCGGATAAGTTGGCAACTTCCACTGAGACATCAGCTTCCATTATGCTGCATGTTTCAGCTTTCCGGGAGGTAAGCATCACTTTACAACCCTTGTGTTCTCGGTATGGAATCCCAACTTCCTTAACTAGCTCCAGTCGTGCCCAAACATCATCTAGCATTATCAAAACTTTCTTCTCCTGCTTCAACCTAGTGGTCAACATCTTATTTGAGGATTCACGCATGCCCAGTTGAACAGCAATATCGCGTTGGATCTGAGCTATGTTTGGATTATGTGACACAACAACATCTATTACCACATCAAATGTTTCTGCTTCTTTCATCTTTCTGCCTACTTCTTCCATCAATGTAGTCTTGCCTACACCACCCATACCATATATTCCAATCAGATTCACTTTATCATCATTCAGTGCATTGATAACCTTTTGCATTGCCTCATTGGTGGCACCGAAGCTCACAAAGTCTTTGTTCGAAGAATGACTAAGATTTGATGGATCAATAGTATGAGAAAAAGCCTGGAAGTTCTTTCTAACTAGAAGTTCTGATGCTTCGGCCTTTTTCTTGGTAGCCTCCCTTCCGACCTTATAACGAGGCACCAAATTAGGGATGCAGCATTTCTCATCCCTTACTATCCTGTTGAAGTTGTTTTCGATATTATTAAACTTCTCCTCCAGTTCAAGCACATCGTTTAGCCACAAGTTGACTTCATCACTGATAACTTCATTGTTCCTTTCAGCTGCCTCTACTTTTTGTTGTGTATCATCCCTGATGGCCTTTAAAAGATCAAACTGTTGTTTGAATTTCTCAAATTTCTTTTTACAATATATAAAATAAGAAGCGTGTGTCTTTAATTTTTTCCAAAAGTATTTCACAATCGCTGATTCTAATCCTCCAAACAAGTTACTTAAGCAAGGAACAACCATGATCTGCACAGGAAGTAAATTTACAGCGTTTATTTGGTAATTCAGAAATCAAAAAAAGTAAAAAAAAAAAAAAAAATTGCAGCACTTATTGCAAATCCAAACCCAGGTATAAAGAAAAGCGGTAAGATAAAGAAAAACCAAATTGTCCATCATTCTGTTCTTGATGGTTCCAAAATGTGAAATTTCCCACACAACTATGAGAAAACGACACAAATACATGAAGAAGAAGCCCCTCCCAGATTCTGACTATGCCAATTAACAAAGGTAAAGTTTCGTCTCTTTCACACGAAAATTTCACAACCACACCGCACATAGATCATTTAATTTGAGAAAGCAACAAACGTCAAATGAGAAGTTGGAGAGCGTACCTCGGCAATGCCAATGATGGCGAGCAAGATGAAATCAGAAGAAAAAAAAGGAAATAAACAAGACGATGAAGGACCGATGTGAAGGATACTTGTTGGCCACTTTGACGTTCCCTCTTCGTTAATTATTCGATATTCTTTTCGTCTATTTAGTCCTTTCCAGTGTTTTAACTATTATTAAATAATAAACAAATCGAGCGAACTTTTTTTTCACAGATCATTTTTTTTAAATATTTTCTAAATTGGACCGAAGCGAATTTTTCTTTATCGGTCACTTTTTCTTCTTATGATCGCGATGGCAAGAGGCCGCTGACGGTCGCTCGGCGGCCCTGCTCGCAAGGGCGGCCCTGCACGGCCAACTCTTTTGGTTTTTTTGAGAGATTTTTTTCTATCTTAAATTCCTTTCCCTCCCCACTTTATAATTAAATTGAATCAAATGAAATAAAAAAATTAATAATTTAAGTATTTCATAAAAGAATTTATTTTTTTTAAAAAATATATTATTAAAATCTCATAAATTTATTCATATTTTTATTTTAAATTTTTAAACTTTAATATTTTTTTAAAATAAAAAGTTAATAAAAAATTAAAAAATATTTTTTAAATTCATTTTTTTAAAAATATTTAATTACAAGAAAATAAAGAAAAGTGAAATAAAATTTAGTTATTGATAATCTTAAAAATTTTAAATTTATGTCAAATTAATATCATTAACTTCAAATAATCTCTTTAATTTATTTATATAGTTTTTTAAATTTTTTGCATTTTTAAGTCTTTAAATTTTGACCAAAAGTTATTAATAGTGCTCAGTTTTATTCTAAATTTACATGCTTCATTCATGATCATCCTCTAAATTTATCCATATTGTTATTTTCAATTTTAGAATCTTAATAAAAAAATTAGAAAATAAAAATTAGTTTTATTAATTTTTATTTTTTTTATTTTCTATCTTTTTTTAATAGCTGATTACAAGAGAGAGAGAAAGGTAAAAAAATTTTAAAAAAAACTAAATATATAAAAAAAATATTTTAGTGCTATTTCAAAGCATCACTCAATACCTAGATACTTGAATCTCACTACTTTGGTTGTCTTTTTGTCAAAGCAACCTTAATTTGGTTATCCAAAGCTAGAATATCAAGAGCTTTAATTCAATATGTTTCTTTTACTTTCATGAATCTTATCATATTTTAAAACTCTTGATAGATGACTCCTACCAACTTAAAAAGAATATTAAAAAATTTTAATCTTCTTTACTTTTGGCACAGTTTTATATCTAGATCTATATATCTCTAATTTACTTTTGGAAAATACCAATAGTTTCTCCCGATCTTATTCATGTTAAAGTTCTAAAATTTTCAAATTGAAAGTATCCAAGTATTTTCAAAAGCATCTAAACCATTTTTGATGGACTTAGATAAGTTTGTTTTCAGTCCAAACCAAAGTTAACAAATTTCTTTCACTCTCGTTAGTCTTACCACCATGCCCCAAAAAACTTTTGATTCATTGCCCCTATCTTTTAGGCAAGTGTGAGGTAGATAGATATAATGGAATCTCATGGTCATAGAGTTACATGAAGAAAAGCCCCTCCCAGGGTTCCAAAATGTGAAAATGTGAAAACGACACAAATGTGAAATTTCCCACGCAACTATGAGAAAACGACACAAATACATGAAGAAGTGCCCCTCCCAGCTTCTGACTATGCCAATTAACAAAGATCAAGTTTCGTCTCTTTCACACGAAAATTACACAGACACACCGCACCTAGATCGTTTGAGAAAGCAACAAACGTCAAATGAGAAGTTGAAGAGCGTACCTCGGCAATGCCAATGATGGCGAGCAAGATGAAATCAGAAGAAAAAAATGGAAATAAACAAGACGATGAAATCAGAAAAGGACCGATGTGAAGGCATTTGATACTTGTTGGCTACTTTCACGTTCCCTCTTCGTCAAGTATTCGATATCCTTTTCGTCTATTTAGTCCTTTCCACTGTTTTAACTATTATAAAATAATAAACAAATCGACCGAAACGAATTTTCCATTATTTCTAACTTTTCCTTCTTTGATTGGCGTGGCAAGCGGCCCTGCTCGCAAGGCGGCCACGGGCGGCCCTGCACGGCCGCCTCTCGCGGCCTGCGTGGTCGCGAGTCCGACCTTTTTTTTTTCCTTCCTTTTTAAGAGATTTTTTTTCTATCTTAAATTCCTTTCCTTTCTTCCATACTCCATAATTAAATGGAACCAAATGGATTTAAAATAAAAAATAAATAAATTATTCATCAAAGATTTTTTAAATACATTATTAAAATCTCATAAATTTATTCCTATTTTTATTTTAAATTTTGAAACTTTAATAAAAAATTTAAAAATAATTTTTATTTTTTTAATATTTAATTACAAGAAAATAAAGAAAAGTGAAATAAAATTAATAAAATAAAACTTAGTTATTGATAATCTTAAAAATTTTAAATTTATGTAAATTTAATATTATTTACTTCAAATAATCTCTTTAATTTATTTATATAATTTTTTAAATTCTTTGCATTTTTTAAATCTTTGAATTTTGACCAAAAGTCATTAATGGTCCGAAATAGTCAAATTTTATTCTAAATTGATGGTCCTCTAAATTTATCCATATTTTTATTTTCAATTTTATAATCTTAATAAAAAATTATAAAAGAAAAGAAAAGAATTTTTTTTATTTTTTTTAAAGGTTCTATCTTTTTTAATAGCTAATTACAAGAGAGAAAAAAACAAAAGTGAAAAAAATATATTAAAAACTAAAAAATTAAATATATAAAAAAATATTTTGGTGCTATTTTGATCAAAGCATCACTCACTTGATATTGATTTTGTGAAACATCACTACTTTGGTGGTGATTTTGTCAAAGCAACCTTAATTTGGTTATCCAAAGATGGAATATCAAAAGATTTAATACAATATGTTTTCTTTTTTTTTTTACTTTCATAGTCTCATCATACTTCAAAACACTTGATACATGACCCCTATCAGCTTAAAAAAAAAAATATTTAAAAAATTTAATCTTCTTTACTTAATTATAACACAACTTCATATCTAGATCTATATATCTCTAATTTACTTTAGGAAAAAACCAATAGTTTCTCCGATTTTGTTTATGTTAAAGTTTAAAATTTTTAAAAGTATTTAAATATTTTGATCAAAACTCATTAATGAATTTAAATAAGTTAGTTTAAATCTAAACTTTATCTAATATGTTTCTTTTGCTCTATTAAATTTCTCAAAAACTCTTGGTTTATAACCTCTATCAATTAAATATATATACGTATTTAAAAAAATTTAACTTTCTTTACTTTTGCAAGCTTCATATCACATTTCTAATTTACCGTAGGACAACAATAATATTTTTCTTGCACTCTCAGTCTTATCCGTGCTAAAGTTTTACGATTTCAAAAAGCATTTAAACCATCAATGAATTTTGATGGAATTAGATAAATTTGTTTTCGGTCCAAACCAAATTTAACAGGTTTCTTTCACTCTCAGTTAGTCTCATCACCATGCTCAAAAACTTTTGATTCATTACCCCTATCTTATATGCAATAGATAGAAATAAGGGAATATCATGGTCATGGAGTTGCAAATCAAGATTCCTCCTATCCTAATTTTTATTTATTTATACTAATCAAATTGAAATTTTAATTAAAAATTAAACAATCATTTTGAAATTAAGATACAATTTTACCCTATACTTCTTGTTCGGTCAAACAACCCCACAAGTTCTATTAAGATAAGAAGGGGTTGTCCTCATAGTTCGAGTGTAGTGCAATGATAAATTACTGAGAGTAATAAAAGAGTTAGAATTTGAATTTTAAATGGAATAAATTTTAGAGAAATAGATTTCTAAATGTGTATAAGATGTGTTTCGAATTTATCTAATAGATGAATTAAAGGGGAAGGACATCTACTATAAGGACCAAGATTAATCGAATAAAATCTGAACACTTGAATTATTAAAAAAATAATGATGAAATGATTTTGTGATAATTATTAATTAATAAAGAGGAGAAGTTAAATATGTTAATTGGATAAAATGAATCATGGTGGTAAAAGGTGAATATCACCCCCCGCCAATCTGTCCCAAGGCCAACACGGAGAAGATAAATAACGGACGGCTACTAGTCTTTGGAATAGTGACTAGCCCATAAGGAAGACATTTTATCTCAGCTTTATCGAGATTTGAACTGCAGACTTCATGATGGCAACACCTCATGTGCTAGCCACTAGACCGTCCCGAGAGGACACGGATGAAATGAATCATAAAAATGATAAAGAGTGACACTACTATGATTTTTCTCCATAAATTAAATAAACTAAGTCATTTGAAGGGTTTCAAATAAATTGTGTGCCCACCGAAGTTAGTTTGATTTTGTTAATAGTATCAAAATCCCTTGGGTTGTATTTTGAAATTTTCTCTGCCTTAACTATTTCATTCGTATTCGATTAATGGAAAATACGGCGGGCTCAGTCGCGTCGTCGTCGTCTTCCCCCTGTTCGCAAGCAAACAACACGTTGCTCTTCCCTCTCCATCTCAACAATTTCCGAACCCTCGGCCGCCGTCCTCCACACCTCCCTTCTCGGAACAGAAAATCCAGTGGGATGTGGCACCCGCATCCCTTCCTACCTTACGGGCAAACTTGCAAATCAAAAAACAAGAACATCCATATGAAACTTGATCAAAAAACAAGCCCAAAGTGGAACAAACAAGGAGAAATATCTTGTGATCCGGTGATAACGCCGGGGTCCTCAGTGACAGAAGGTTAACGACACGTGAAGGTCAAGAGTCAAGTGGAGATCAACCCCATGAGCTCGCCGAGCGAGCATCCTATGCCGATCGCCCGGCCGTGCCCCCGGCCATAGGAACAACAATCCGGCCACGAGCCCGAGTTTCCGACGCTCAAGGGGAAAAGCTTGTAGGGCCGAGCGGGTGGTCTGCTCGGCCGTGGCGCGAGGCAATGGTATAAGGCCGAGCGGTCTGTCCGCCCGGCCAAGGAGTCAGGCAACGAGACAAGAGTATTCGTCCGAGCAGGCGATCATGAATCTTCCCGGTCGGGTCAGCACCTACGCCGGGTTGGAGGGGAGGCGCCGGCCGAGCGGCTGAACGCTTCGCCCAGGAAGAGGAAACCAAAAGACACGGGACAGTGGGGACGTCATCCTAGTAATCTCTGTCGCTGACAACAGGCACGTTCGATGACCAGGTTATACGTAGAATCGTACGACGGAAGGTTCTGCAGTCCCATCAAAGAGGTGCTCGGACTGTAGCAGTATGACGTCAGACATGCTCCTGATAATCCCATATTGAGATATGGTGCATAACACGTGTACGCCTCGATATGTGTGCACCAGACTCCCCATAGCTCTATATAAGAGCCCTCAGATTTCACCGGAGGTATGCCATCTCTGATCATTGGAGCCACCTTTTTGCTTTCCCCTTGCCTGACTTGAGCGTCGGAGGGCCGTCACCGGGAAACCCCGCCCGACTCGGTTTTGTTGCAGGATCACTGGAGCGTACGAGGAGCCAACAGAGAGCGCCACATCCCCAGCGTCCGTCGACTCAGCGCTAGGACAGGATCATCTTGCAATCATTGATACATGAAGCTTGAAGCACAAAATGGAAGGAACAAGAGAAATATATTACAATCATTTCTGAATAATTCATAAAATAAAATGTCTACAGGATCACACCCACCCGATGTAAAAACACAAATCTAGAGATATAAATGGCTGCTGAATCTTGTAAGACCGCAGGCAGAATCTTCGCACCTCAAAAAAGAATCCATCCTTTAAAGTTGAGCCTACTCGACTTCATCGATGGATTGACTGCATCAAGTCATAGACAACATTAGTTTGATGAAACAATAATCTAAAGTTCATTAAGGGTCCAAATTAGATCTTTATACTGAATAGTGTTTTTTCCAGCTTCTATCGTATATATTGAAACAGCAAAAATGATTAGTAGAATGTTTTTAAGTAAAACAGTGTCTCAGAAGCTCTTACATGATGTCAAAGCGCGACTTGATCGTATCGTCTTCCCATTTCAATGTTGTGAACCAATCGACATCGTCGAGTCTTACAACATGTACCTTCTTCAGCTTCTGTGCGCTCTCACGTCCAATGGGCAGTCCTGCTAGCTTCGAACAGTCACCGAGGTGGATGTACTCCAGTGATGGCCAATCCAAAGTTTTTGCTGGTTCTCCTTTGAAGAAACAACATAGCACAGGCAATTTGATGAATAGCAGTCGGTTGAGCATGGGGAAAGCCCCCTTCTCCAAATCACAGCCTTTTTCTTCAGCAATGATTGTCTCCATGGAGTCGTTATTTTTGATCTCCAATCTTTCTAGGCTTTGAAGCTCATTCGCAATGCTTGGCAAAAAAACATGTTTAAGGCACGGGCATCCCATTATCTTTAGATGCTTTAGTTTCTTAAAAGTGTCAGATGGTAGTAATCGTGAATGAGTTGCATCCAATGTCGGCGAGAACAGATACGATAACTTTGCACAATTAACAACTTCAAAAGTGGTGAGGTTATGCAAGCTTCCAGGAGGAACAACTCCAGTGCAGAAGCTTATTAAATCTGATATCTGAAATAGTTGAATCGTTTGCAGTTTCGAAAAGAAAACAGAATCATGTCCAAGCCCTTCGAAATTTAGCAGTATATCTGGCCCGGGACATCCTTCAAGAAGAAGCTCTACTAGACTTGAATGCACTCTAGTCTCGCGGTAAAATGTCAACTAAGTTTCTGCACCTTTTTAATACCAGTGTTCTTAGTTTTCTAAGTGAAAGATCAGGAAGATGGCCATGGCAAATCTGTTCCAGCTTCTCCATGTTCAAAATGTTTACCTTCACGAGCTCGCCAAATGCATTTGATGGAGTGCCATCTGTTGACCGAAGAAGACATTGGATTTGATGATTGTTCGTAAGGGTCAAAGACTTCAGATTGGCAAAGCAAGACATGTTCTCTAAGGGAGTCAGATCTGTTAAATTACATTGGCAACTATCGAGCATTAAATCTTCTGTTCTCCTGAGAAAAGGCATGCCCCAAATGATCACCGACTGACTTGCTTGCTTTATAAATAGTTTTCTCAGGTATGCAGAAGCCATTGTAAACCAATCTAACTCATTGTAAATAATGAAGTGGCATAAGTTTTTGAAAGCATTGCTGGGAATAACATTTAGAGAAAAATCTTGAGCATCCTTGACATACAACTCAACTCTAACCAAGCGTTTCAAAGATGCAATTTCAACGAAAAGTGCTTCAGTCACATTGTAGCCTCTCAAGTAAAGTTCTTCGAGTTGAGTTAACTTTGGTATCAAATTTCTGGGTATCTGCAGCAATGTGCAATTCGACAAGTCCAAAAGCTTTAGCTTAACCAAACCATCTACGGTTTCTGGTAATGCACTAATACCTTTGCATTGCTGCAAGGAAAGTATTATGAGTGTCTTTAGTTCCCCTACAACATTTATATCATTCAGCCGTTTACATCTGTCTAAACGGAGAGTCCCTAGACCTTTTAAGCATGTCAATGAGGAAGGTAAAGAAGTAATCTCCGTACTACTAAAATCGAGAACATTTAGTGTGACCATGTTTTCAAAGAAATTGATTGGCACACTAGTAATTGGGTTCATATTCAGCAACAACAGAACTAATTTGGAGCAATTTGGTTTTTCGGGAATTTCTTGCAAGAAATTATTCGAGAGTGAAATTCTCTTGCAATCTGCTAAGTTCTCGTACTTCGGCCAATCTGTAAGGCCAAGTCCAGCTTTAACAAGAAAATGGTTGTTGTCCTTGAAGCCAATATATACAGCTACATCTCGCACCACATCATGAAGCTTCACACACCCGGCTTTCTTACTATCAAGCACTAAACATGAAAGTTTCAGTTTCTGGAGCAAAAAGTGCACTCTGCCACGTACATCCTCTAAAGTGGAGAGATTACTCAATAAATTCTCTCCCACTGCATATCGAGTTACTTCATCCTCACTGATGTTATAGTCCTCACGGAATAAACAACAGTAGAGAAACAACTGTTTTAGTTCGACAGTCTTCAGGTTTTGATAACTGAGTTCTAGTGGTTTGAACAATTTTTCCTCGACCTCTTCCATGTTTAAAGGAACAGATTGCTTGAGTTGGGACAAGGCATCTTCCCAAGCACTTGCATCCTCGTACGATCTTAATGCCCTTCCCACTACAACAATTGCCAGCGGCAAACCACAACATTCTTGTGCTACCTTTCTTGCAATTGGTTCTATGCCATCAGACTCAGCAACTTGCCCTGCCCTCATTCTGAAAAGTTGCCATGAATCTTCTTTAGACAAGGTGGCAACTTCAACTGAGACATCAGTTTCCATTACATTGCATGTTTCAGCTTTGCGAGAGGTAAGTATCACTTTACAACCCTTGTGTTCTCGGTATGGAATCCCGACTTCCTTAACTAGCTCCAGCCGTGCCCAAACATCATCCAACATTATCAAAACTTTCTTCACCTGCTTCAACCTAGTGGCCAACATCTTATTTGAGGATTCACGCATGCCCAATGCATCAGCAATGTCGCGTTGGATCTGAGCTATGTTTGGATTCTGTGACACAACCACATCTATTACCATACCAAATATTTCTACTTCCTTCATCTTTCTGCCTATTTCTTCCATCAATGTAGTCTTGCCTACCCCACCCACACCATATATTCCAATCAGATTCACTTTATCATCATTTAGTGCATCGATAACCTTTTGCATTGCCTCTTTGGTCGCACCAAACTCACAAAGTCTATGTTTGATGGGTGATTAACAGCTGATGGATCAAGAGTATGAGAAAAAGATTGGAATTTGCTTTGATCCAGTAGTTTCAATGTTTTATCCTTTTTCCTAGTAGCTTCCCTTCCAACCTTATAACGAAATATTAAACTGGGGATGCAGTATTTCTCATTCTCTACTATTCTGTTGAAGTTGTTCTCGATATTATTAAACTTCTCCTCCAGTTCAAGTACCTTTTTTAACCATAAGTCGACTTCATCACTGATAACTTCATTGTTCCTTTTAGAGATCTCCACTTTTTGTTGCGTGTCATCCGTGATGGCCTTTAAAAGATCAAACTGTTCTTTGAGTTTCTCAAATTTCTTTTTGTAATATATAAAATAACATGCATGTTTCTTTAATTTTTTCCACAAGTACATCACAATTGCATTCCCAGTTCCTGATCCCATTCCTCCACAAAACGTATTGAGGCAAGGAGAAACCATGATCTGCGCAGGAAGTAATTTACAGGGTCTATTTGCTAGTTCAGAAATCAAATAAAAAGAAGAAGCACTTGCTGAGAAAAACCAAATCGATCATCCAACTAAGCAAAGTTAAAGAACCGAAACTGCTTTCACAAAAGAATCCTTTAGGTTTCATTCTGTTCTTGATGGTTCCAAATGTGAAATTTCGATCCTGGCTATGAGAAAACGAAGCAAACACATGAAGAAGAGCCGCTCTCGGGCTCTGATTGTACCGGTTAACAAAGATCAAGTTCCATGCTTTTAGTATAAATGTTTCCCAATCATGACGCAAGAGAAGAAGAATCAATTGAAGATATATATACATCATAGTTTCATGTTATCCGATCGCAGATAGATCACTTGATAAAGCAACAAACATCAAAAGAGAAGTCGAAGAACGTACCTCGGCAATGTCAACGATGACAAGCAAGATGAAACCAGAAGAAAAAAAAAAATTGAAAATGAACAAAAATGATGAGACCAAAGGACAAGCCGTATGATACTAGCCGGCCACTTTCATTAATTATTTTTTTTCTTACTATTAAAATAACACTTTATTATATTTTTCTTTCTAAAAATATTTTTATTTGATTGAATTAGTTTTAGAGCCGGAACACCGCTTGGCTAAGATTGAATGTGTGGGGCTATCTTGAACGAGCTGCTAAGATGACAGTTTTACTTTTTACCACCACAGAAATTCGCAAGAACAAAATACTCATTAAAAAAAATTTTAATTTTTATCCAACTCGTTTAATATTAGTTAATATTATTTTAATAATGATCAAATTATTCTAATTTAATTAATATTATTTTATATTATAACAATTTTAATTAAATTAGAGTAATTTTAGGACGTTCGAGTAACAATTTTAATTAAAAAAACAAATTTCTACACTATTCGAACATATAATTCATTAACATTTGTAAGTAGCGAGTCAAATTATTATTGCCATTTCACTTTCATTGAAATTTAATATGAAAGTGAGTGATTCTGCAACGACTTATACGCAAGTATGCCTTTTCCCTTTCCTTTTCTTTTCTCTCTCTCTTTTTTTTTTTTTTTTTTTTGACAATGTCAATTTGAAATTTTAATTAAAAATTAAACAATCATTTTGAATGATTATGATCAAATACCCACAGTTAGATTCATATAATTGATTCTATTAAGCAATATAAAGACTAGTTTATTATTGTTCTATGGTTCTTAGTCAAAGAACCCGGTACAAGTTGTACTAAACATAAAGAAGTAATTATGTGATAAAAATGAGAAATTAAATATCTTAATTAGATAAAATAAATTATAAAAAAGTGACACTATTATGATTTTTACCCATAAATTGAGTAAATTAAGTTATTTCTAATTGATTGGTTCAACATTGTTAAATAGATTTTTTTTCTACGATTCACTTCGTTAATATGGACCTAATCTCACACTGTCACACACTTATTGAATTTGGGATGACTAATTGCAACGGGCAAAAATGTGTTAATTTTAAGACGATGCCAAAAGAAGATAAAGTAGGGGTTATAGTAAATACATTGATGATGATGATGATGATGATGATGATGATGATGATGATGATGATGATGATGATATTAATAGAACAACTACGACTATAGATAAGATGATCCATTGTTTACAATTCATCATGAAGAGGTATACTATAGGGTAGATGCAACTTTGATGGGCAACGAGGCCTTGTACACTCAATGACCCAAATCGATTTGTTAACCAGCTTTATAGTTCTTCAATATTTTTTAATAATATTAAAATCCGAAAGAGAATTTTAAAAATTAGCTAAGTTTAATGCGCACTTGATCCAACTAGGTTTCCATGGAAAATCATTGATTATCTATATCAAATAATAATCAGATTGAACATTAACTTACTAAATGCATCGTACATATCCATATCTATATCCCACAACTCCTTCAAATCTTTCACAAAGGGTTTCAAGTATACATTTATAAGTTTTTCTGGTTGTTTTGGGCTTGAAATCAGTAATGTTAGCACAATATTTTTTTTCACCATGCACATCAATGAACGAAAGTTGTAATTGACCAAACTAATTGGGCAACAACTATATCTAGAACTAAGGTCAGCAAAAGGGTTGAATCCATTTGTTGCAAGATCAAATCGAAGATTTCTATAATCCGATACAAAAGCTGACTACTTATGATTTATTGTATCACAAGCTACTAAATCAACTAGATGACACATCAAATGATCTTGGAATTTGCGGTAAGAGTGCCCAATCAAGTCTTTGATCTTTTCTTTTAATTTAAACATTCTTTTCAATCATGCTATCATGGGAAAATACCGTAGCATCTTTTCAGAACTCCATTACGAACTTTGGTGGGGATTTTGTCTACCTTCCATCTTGAGGAATCACACTTTGGACATGAGTCCAAATCTTTCAGCTCCTTTCTTAATAGACAACAATTGTTTGAGCAAGCAAATACATACAAAGAAAGATATAACTAGTAGTAATATTTCGCATCATGCTAATTATTAAAGTTCTTTGTATGGATCCTGAAATTCTTACACAAAAAGGCAAAACGATCTTAGAATTTTCTTGTGTTCTTGTTTTTTTCGATCTTGATTCGATTATTCTTAATGGTTAACCTATGATTACTGTAGGAAGATTAAATATTAAATTTCTTTAAAAGGCTTTGTCTAGTCAGTGGTGGAGATCTCATACCCAAGAAGGCCTAGTGTCTCGCCATGCAGTACTGGAAGCCAATTTTAGAAATAAATATTTAATCGACTTTGTAACATGGGTGGACTTGG
>JBBMJZ010000075.1:7670592-7687023 GCA_037833815.1 Zingiber zerumbet
CGGGCGAACCTGGTCCGGGCGCCTGGACCAGCTTCAGGCGCCCCGACACTCTTTTTTCCAGCCTTTCTTCCCTGCAAAAGGAGTTAATCCAGATAATAAAAAATATGTTAGCTCAACATAATAAGGTAGTAGTAGTAGTAATTAGATCCTGTGTTCCCGAGAGCATGATCTAGTCAAGGTCTCAGCTTAGGTTTTCCAAATTGACCTAAGTTGGACCGACGTCTACCGTTCCCTCAACCGGAAACGCGTCCTTACTGAGTCACTCTCATCTAGTGACTTACCCTCACTTATCTGCCAAACATCTGCTCCTTCAAATCTGTTTGGACTTTCTCTGGCTTTGCTTAGTATCTGTCTAAGCTGATCTACTAAGACTTGCTTGTAATATTGAATTAGCACAATAGATATAAAATGGTAAAGAAAAATAGTGTTAGCATTATTAATAATTCGCTGGTTCGGTCGACCGGAAACCATTCAGACACATATTACCTAGGGTTAGCTCCCCTAAGGTTGCATAGCTTCACTCACTAGGACTTCTATTGTCTAGCTTCACTCATCAGGACTTTCACCACTTAGTTTCACTCACTAATGTTCGACTTCACTTACCAGGACTTTCAGTACCTAGCTTTATTCACTATGGTATGACTTCACTTACCAGGAATTTCACTACCTAGGTTCACTCACTAGGGTCCGGCTTCACGCACCAAGACTTCCACTACCTAGATTCACTCACTAGGGTCTGGTTTCACTCACCAGTACTTTCACTACCTAGCTTCACTCACTAGGGTCTGACTTCACTCACTACACTTCCCCTTGCCTAATCGCCAGTTAGGACTAATCACTAAGTAAACTCCTCACCTGCCTATCCTTCGGTTAGGACTTACCTTTGCTAGTCATCTAGTCCTGACTAGACTTCTCTCTTCCAAACATCAAGTCCTGTTTGAATCAACCCTTAGTCAAACTAACTAGACTAAAGTACATTGTCAAATATCGAAATCCTAAAGGTCAATTGCATCAACATTTACAACCCTTGTGTTCTTATTATGGAATCTCAACTTCCTTAACCAGTTCTAGTTGTGCCCAAATATCATCCAGCATTATCAAAATTCTATTTTCCTGCTTCAACCTAGTGGCCAACATCTTATTTGAGGATTCATGCATGCCGAGCGGATCAGCAATGCCACGTTGAATTTGAGCTATTTTCGAATTATATTACAACCACATCTATTACTACATCAAGCATTTCTACTTCCTTCACCTTTCTACTTATTTCTTCCATCAAGGTAATCTTGCCTACACCACCCATGCCATATATTCGAATCAGATTCACTTTATCATCATCCAGTGCATCCATAACCTTTTGCATTGCCTCTTTGGTGGCGCCAAAGTTCACAAAATCTGCATTGGACGGGTGATTAACAGTTAGATGGATCAAGAGTATAAGAAAGATATTGGAATTTGCTTCGATCTGGTAGTTCCAATGTTTTGTCCTTTTTCCTGGTAGCCTCCCTTCCAACCTTATAACAAGATACCAAACTAGGAATACAGTATTTCTCATCCTCTACTATCCTGTTGAAGTTGTTCTCGATATTATTAAACTTTCCCTCCAATTCAAGCACATTGTTTAGCCACAAGTTGACTTCATTGTTGATAACTTCATTGTTCCTCTCAGCTATCTCCTCTTTCTGTTGTGTCATCCTTGATGGACTTTAGAAGATCAAAACTGTTCTATTAGTTTCTCAAATTTCTTTTTGCAATATATAAAATAGCATGTGTGTGTCTTTAATTATTTTTTTCCAAAATTACTTCACAATCACATTCCCAGTTCCTGATCTCATTCCTCTGTAAAAGGTATTTGAGGCAAGGAGGAACCATGATATACGCAGGAAGTAAATTTACAGGTTCTATTTGGTAGTTCAGAAATCAAAAAAGAAAAAAATTTGAAGCACTGGATGAGAAAAGTCAAAGTAAATTAAAGAACCGAAACTTTCATGGCTTTGACAAAAGAATCCTTCAGATTTCATTCTGTTCTCGATGGTTCCAAAATGCGAAATTTCCTACCCAAATATGAGAAAACGAAGCAAATACACGAACAAGAGCCCCTCTCAGACTCTAATTGTTCCAGTTAACAAAGATCAAGCTTCATGTTTTTCGCACGAAAACTTTCCAACCACATCGCAGGAGAAGAAGAATCAATATAATTGAAGATATACATCATAGTTTAGGAGAAGATATAAATCACTTGGAAAACAACAAACATCAAAAGAGAAGTTGAAGAGCGTACTCGACAATGTCAACGACGGTGAACAAGATAAACCAGAAGAAAAAAATGGAAATCAACCAAAACGATTGAAAGTTGAGACCAAAGGACCGATACAAAGCCATATGGTACTACCGGTCGGTCACTTTCACAGTTGTTTGGCAAAAGATCAAAGCCTCCCTTAATTTTTTTTCCTTAATATTAAAATAACATCTTATTATAATTTTATTTTTAAAAATATTGTTAATTCAATACTATTTTAACCATTAGAGCATCTATATCAGCTATCATATCTAAAATTTTATCCTAAATTTTAGATATGGTAGCTAAGAGTATCCACATCAGTTTCCCTATTACTATATATAAAATTTAGGATAAATGACTCACTTTATTAAATTTAGATAATCACTTTTCATTACACACTACATCGAATACCCTAAAATTTCCATCATCCTTAATTTTTTTATTATTTTCTTTTCTTTCTTCTATTTTTTATTATTATATTTATAAAATGAGCGGAAGTAGAAAGATTAAAAAGAAATATTATTTTATTTTTAGGGTAGAGGTTTCATTCTCTAAATTTAGAGAATAACTATTCATCAAATCTAAATTTAGGGAATTGTTAGGGTAACTGATGTAGAGGGTTTTTAGTTAGCCTATCTAAAATTTAAGATAAATTTTTTGGATAGAGTAGCTGATGTAGATGCTCTAAAAACTCTTTGTATTAATTATCCTATCCATTCCTTAAATTTAGATTTGATAAATAGTGATTTTTTAAATTTACCTCTATCCTAAAAATAAAATAATATTTCTTTTTAATCTCTCTCCTTCACTCATTCTATAAATATAATAATAAAAAATAAAAGAAAGAGAATAAAATAATAAAAAATTAAGGATGATAAAAATTTTAGGGTATTTAATATAGTATGTAGTGAAAAATGATTATCTAAATTTAATAAAGTAGATTATTTATCCTAAATTTTAGATATAATAATAAAGAAACGGAACTATCTCATCATAGTACTATTATAATATGTTACAATAAATGGATTCGACTGGGTAAAAATACACTTGTATTTATAGTAAAAATAAAAGATGTCCTTTTAATTTTTTTTTCCCGTAACTATTTTTATAAAAAAAACAGTTTTCTACACTATTCTAAAATTTAAAATCATTAAAAATTTAAGTAGCGAGTCAAATTATTACAGCCATCTCACTTTAGTTGAAATTTATTATGAAACTGATTAATTCTCCCCTTATATGAGTATAGGTAGATAGATAAAGGGAATCAATTTTTCTTTTATTTTCTTGATTATGTCAACTTGAAATTCAAATTAGAAATTAAACAATCATTTTGAATGGTTGATGATAAATACGCACATTATATCCATGCAAAAAAATAAAAAAAAATATTTTGAATGATATAATAATAAATTAATATAAATTTTATTTAAGTATAAATTATGGTATACTAAAAAATCAAATCCAATAATATGAAAAGATTATCGGCTCTACTATTGATTATTATTATTATTCTATAGTTATTAGTGAAATAACTCATTGATGACATGGTACAAATTATACTAAAGATAAAGAAGTGATTATGGGTTAATTATTAATTAATAAATATGAGAAGTTAAATATGAGAAAAAGTTACACTATTTTGATTTTTATCTATAAATTGAGTAAATTAAGTTATTTTTAGTTGATCGGTTCAACAATAAATAGTTTTTTTTATTCACTTCGTTAATTTGCAAGGCTGCATGGTTAATTGACGTAACCTCACACACTTGTTGAATTTGGAATGGACTAGTTGTGACAGGCGAAAATGCGACAAGTTTTAAGGTGACGGCGATACCAAAAGAATGTCAAGTAGGGGTCATAGTAAAGACACTAACGATGAAGATGATGCCGAATATAAGTATGTTAATAATGACAAAAAAAAATTATTTTATTTATTTATTTTAATTGGATGGACGGTCCAATCTTATATTTTGTCCATCCAGTAAATTCAAAAAATATAGTAACTCTTGATAGGACAATTAGATGTCTATGTTCTACGTGAAAAATAAACTCTAATTATTTAAAAATATACTGTCTTTTATCACCACACCATATCTTAATAGGTGTTAATATTAACAATGACTATCGATAAGATGATCCATTATTTGTAATTGACTATGAAGAGGTAACGATAGAGGTTAGATGCAACATCGATGGACAACGAGACCCAGTCAATGACCCCAAATAGATTTTTTAACAAACTTTTGACTATCTCTTCAATATATTTTTAAAAATATTATTAAAATCCATATTTTAAAAATTGACTAAATTTTAATGTTCACTTTAAAATTTTCTCTATATTAATTATCATGCAAAAGTCAAACGTGCATCTCTGATTATCATTCTCATGGAATAGAATTATTTTTTTTAAATATCAAAATAGCATTATATTTTTCATCTAAAAATATCCTTATTTCAATATTATTGTAGTAGTTATAACATACTTATTACAATCTTTTAAGGTAACTTAATATTTTATTTACCAACCAAACAAAAATGGCTCAAATTAAAATTACTTAAGTTTTATCTAAATCATTTTAAAATGATTGTCCGCTATTTATAATAGTTTTAAAATAATTTTAATCAAATTAAAATGATTTTAATCTGATTTTAAAAAAAAATATTTTGATATAGCAGAATAAGTTGGAACAATTATTACGGATGAAACAAGAATATTTTTAGTATGAAAAATATTTTGGCTTTTGATTTTTATTTTTTATCGTTAATTATTCGGTATTTTTTATAAAGGGTGTATTTAATTTTTTTAATTTATAAAGGGCACACCATTCTTTGGTTTTTACCACACACTTAATTCATATAATACTCTTCTAATCTATTTCAAACCTAAATTTAAGAAAAAAAATTAATTTTCTTTATTTAAATTGAACCAAACTAGATTAAGAAAAAAAATTATTATTTCATCAAGATGTTTTATATAAAAAAAAGTACGTTATTAAACTTATGATAATCGCTTAAGTTTATTCATATTTTTAGTTTTAGAATTTAAATTTAAAAAAAATAAAAATACTTTATTTTTTTTATTATTTAATATCTAATTGCAAGAAAATAAAAAAAATAGTGAAATAAAATTAATAGAAAAATAAGACGAAACAAAGAAAAACTTAGTTATTTTATTGAGCTCTTTTATATAAAGTCATTGACGACCTTCAAAATTTAAAATTTATGTCAAATTAATATTGTTTAGTTTGAATAATCTTCTTTATTTATTTATATAGTTTTTTTTAAAAAAATATTTTTCAAGTCCTTTGACCAAAAATTATTGATGGCTCCAAAGAGTTTAATTTTATTCTAAATTTACGTCGTTAGTCGTCCTCTAAATTTAATCATATTTTTATTTTCAATAATGAAACCTTAATAAAAATAAAATATATATATATAATTACAAAAAAAATTATTATTTTTGGCTATCTATATTTATTTAATAGATAATTACAAGAGAAAAATATTGAAACGAAACTAAAAGGAAAAAAAAACTATTTTGGTGTTGTTATGGCCAGAACATCACCAATTTGGTGGCGTTTTGGTCAAAAAAAAAAAAAAACCACTATTTCACGGTACTAATTTAATCAAAACATCATCATTTTAGAATTGTTTCCATCAAATATATCACCCCTTTGATGCTATTCTCATCAAAAACATTACCATATTAGTGCTCCAAAGATGGAATAATTAAGAGATTTGGTTCAATAATTTTTTTTCATATTGGTACAATCGACCTTCAGAGTTTTGATGATTTAATTTGAACATTATGTTTAAAGGAATTTGATCATGATTGATCAAGTTAGTGTAGAGTCTAAATAAGTCAAATTGAAGCTAAGAATTAGTGTGTGAGAAGTTCAAGTATGATCAAATATTTGGCAGCTGGTTGAAAGTTCTAATGGGACTAGGCAAAAGGAAGTTCTGATTATGAACCAGATAGTGAAAAGTCATAGCGGGGCTAGGTAGTGGAAGACCTAGTTGAGAACTAGACAACGAAAGTCCTAGCAGGACTAGACAGTGAAAAACCTAGTTGAAAATTAGGTTAAGATCAAAATAGATCAGCTGGAGCAGAATACTTGACAAAGAGAGAAATTTTGGATGAGTAAACTCTAAGCAAGTGAACCTAGTATGTTAGGTAAACCAAGTACTAGATTTTGCATATTTTGCAGGAAACATCATTCGATAAAGGCTGGGAATTGTTCCGGGTCAACAAACTCATGGTCCGGTTGACCGAAAGGTAGTCCAGCCGACCAAAAGTTTGGTCGACTGAACCCTTTCAGTAGATTGAAAGTTGACATGATCGGGTTCACACGAGTCAGTCCTCGGATAAGTTTTGACTAAGCTCTGAGCGACCAAAGGGTGTTTTAGTCAACCGGGAGATCAAGAATTAGCTCAGAGAGGACCGAGTTTTGCAATAGAGTCACCAAGGTCCAATCGACCGGTGGTAGGTTTAGTTGACTAGAAGAGTGTCGGTCGATATCTGTAAAAGGCAAGTCAAGGCAATTGTAAGTATCCTAGGATAGTTTTGATATGATCAACCGAGTTAAGTTATATCTTATGTATGTTTGATGTCTTGTGTCTAAGTGTGCACGAACTTAAAAATACAAGAAGTTGAGTGAAAAATGCAGCGAGCGAGAATGATGACATAGAAACAAAGTCGGCGGACTCGGTGCATCCGAGGAAAGAGAAACTATAGAAGAGTACACCGGTGGAGCGAAAAGGACGTGTGTGGCGTATCCGAGGGATGAGAAGCTGGGGAGGAAGCCTACTCGAAAAGAAGACTGGAGTTGGGTTTGGATGAGTTCAATATGGATGACGGGAGCATCACCCAAGCGAGTAGAACGAAGAATGATCAATGCTGAGATTGACCATTCGATGAACAGTGCTCCAAGCATCTCGGATGAACAGTAGCCAAGGCGTCTTAGGTTAACCCAAGGTGTCTTGAATGAGATTGGAGTTCTTATGAATTGAGGCACCTCTTATGAATTGAGGCACCTCTTATGAATCGAGGCACCTCCATTCAATCAGATTAGTTGAACGTTAGCAAATTTCATCTTGCTAGAGGAGTCCTGAATTGTCACGTCAGCAAAACAGTCATTTTGACCAGTGCACTATAAATAATACCTTAGAGATAGGAGTTCAAATCACACATGTACTTGCATTTCCATTATTGTTCTTCAAAGTTTGTACTCAATTGCTGTAAGGAGTTAATCCACCTATGATTTTAATCGAAGGAGTTCTTTTTTAGTGAGCTTTCTACCGCTTTAGATTAACAACCACTCAAATTGTAACTAAGTAAACAATTCTAATTTTATTTACAGACTATTCACCTCCTCTAGTCAGTCCAACTGATCCAATAGCAACGTCTTCCAATAACTACTGCAAGCAATCTATTCTCATTTTGTGCTCCAAATAGTGCTCTAAGTTATGCCCAACCCGTTGATCTAGGATGATCTAGAATAAGAGCCTTCACACTCAGGACTGAATTCATATGTTTGTTTGCTTATATTTACATATTTCCCCCACCCTTTCCAGTGATGAATCAATCCTACATTTGACTCTTCTACTCTTCTGACCATGCTAAAAAATAACTTTTGATTTATGACCCCTATTAATTTAGATAACTTATTTAAATTCAGTCATCTTTACTTTTAACATAGTTTCATATTTAGACTTAGACATATCTAATTAACTCTAGAAAAAGACCAATAGTTTCTTTGCACTCTTCTAATCTTGTCCATGCTAAAATTTTAAAATTTCAAGAAGTGTATAATCCACTAATGAGTTTTAACCAAAATTCATTGATAGACCTAGATAAGTCAGTTTTAGTCCAAACTTTATCCAATAGATTCATGTCACTTTATTGAGTTTCACCAAGCTCTAAAACTCTTAACTTATAGTAATGAGTTTTGGTCAAAACTCATTGATGACTTAAATGCCTCTAAAATCTTAAAATTTTAACATGAACAAGATTGGGAGAGTGGAAGGAAGTTATTGTGTCATCATAAAGTAAATTCGAGGTGACCAGATATGACATTATGTCAAAAGTAAAAAAATAAAATAAATTTTTAAATAATTTTTCTAAGTTGATAGGGTCCAGGATCAAGGATTTTTTAGTATGATAAGACTCAAAAGAGTGGAAGAAATATATTGGATAAAGTTTGAATTAAAACTGACTTATCTAAGTTTATGAATGAGTTTTAGTCAAAACACATTGATGACTTAGATATTTTTGGAATTTTAAAGCTTTAACATGAATCAGATCAAGAGAGTCCAAGGAAGCTTTTAGTATTGTTCTAAAGTAAATTAGAGTTATTTAGGTCCAGATATGATACTTTGTTAAAAGTAAATAAGACTAAATTTTTAAATAATTTTTCTATACTGATAAAGGTATGAATCAAGAGTTTCCGACTCAAGAGAGTGAAAGAAACCTATGGGATAAAATTTAAATTAAAATAAATTTATTTATGTCTATCAATGATTTTTGACCAAAACTTATTGATAACTTAAATGCTTTTGAAATTATGATATTTTTAGCATTGTTAAAGATCAAGAGAGTACAGAGTAGTTATTGATGTTATTCTAAAATAAATGAGAGATGCTTAAGTCTAATTATGACTTTGTGTCAAAGAAAATTACTTTTTAAGAAAAAAACAATTTGTCTAAATTGATAGGAGTTATGAATTAAGAGTTTTTTTAACATGGTAATAGTTAGGAGAGTGACAGGAACCTGTTAGATAAAGTTTGGATTTTTTTTTTTTCTAAATATCTAGGTTAAAACTCATTAATAGCTTAGATGCTTTTGAAACTTTAATATAAACAAGATCAAACGAGTACTATAAGAAAGATATTGGTATTGTCCTGTATAAGAAATTAGGTGTCTGGATCTATGACACTATGCTAAAAGTAAACAAAAAATAATAATTTTTTCAATAATTTCTTTAAATAGATAGGGGTCATGAATTAATACTTGTTGCAGCATGATAAGACTAAAACGGATTTATTTAGGTTCATCAATAAATTTTGATGTCGTTGATGACTTTAATGCTTCTTAAATTTTAAAATTTTAGTATGGACAATATTAAGAGGATGCAAAGAAGTTATTAGTTTATTGTCCTAAGTAAATTAGAGATGTTGTATCAAAAAGTAAAGAAGATAAAATAATTTATTTAAATTGATAGGGCTCATAAATTTAGAGTTTTTTAGCACAGTGAGTAAGTGAGACATAGGAGAGTGATGGGAGCCTAGATAGGGCAGTGAGAGGAACCTATTGAATAAAGTTTGAAGTGAAATCTACTTATTTAGGTACATCATCGTTGACTTGTATGATTTTTGAAATTTTGAATCTTTAATAAGGATAAAATCAAGGAGCTGGGAAAGAAATGTTTAGTCTCTTCGGAATAGTCTAGTGGCTAGTACATGAGATGTTATCATTATGAGGTATGGGGTTTAAATTTCAGTAAAATCGAGATAAAATGTCTCCTTTATGTATTAGTCATTATTTTAAAGGCTAGTAGCTCGACTTGACGGGGACGCTGTGGCGAACGTATTTGCGGCGTTTATAACCTTGGAAAGAAATGTCTAGGTTCATATATAAACCTTAACTAAAGAGGCACGCGATGCCTTGGCCATCGGCCGAAGTAAAGTGGTGTCGGTGGCGGTGTCTTCATCGGTGGAAAATGCAGCGATCTCAGTCGCGGCGTCTCTCTTCAGCCGCTTTTCCTCGTTCTTCCTTCAATGGCTGCTTCGCGTCCCGCAGCATCGCTTCATCATTCTCTCTTCCCTCCCCCTGCCCTCCTCTCCACCATCCACCGCTTGGCTTCCTATCTCAGCAGTTGCCGAACCCCTCCGCCGTCCTCTGACCTTCACCGCCACCTTAGCGCCCTCCACGCCTCCCTTCTCGGAACAGCAACGCTTGTGGACTACGTCACCCGCCTCCCTTCCTCCCTGACGGGAAAACTTGTGGATGCCGTCTTCGCCGCCGACGACTTGGTCGACCAGCTGGAGTACGAGTCTCTGCAAAAGCAGGTTGAGGAAATGGAGAAAGCCGAAGCAGAGAAGGACGGCAATGGCGGGAAGAAAGTCGATCTGAGTGTCTTCCGCGGATTCCAGACCGGCGAGGACGACGGCGCCGCAAACCTAAATCTTGGTGCACCCTCGTCCTCGATCAGTGGAAGCTTGCGGCGGTCCGCGCTGAATACATCTGTGGAAACGGAGGCGAAAGGTGCGGAATTGACGCTCGAATCCAATACGGACCATGGCCAGGATGTTGAATCGCGTGTTCCTGCTCCGTCCATTTGTGGTTGCTTCTGTTCTTCCAAGGCCAAGAAGCAAAGGGAAACTAGGTCTTATAGGTTTCTCTCCTGCTGCTTCGGTTTCAACAAGGGCTCTCGTTCCGCCGTCAATGGTAATCATGCTGCAAAGAAGGAAGATTCTATCACAGTTGCTGCAAGAACTGAAATTGGTGGCGAAATTGGTAGTGGCACACAAAAGAATGATCTCTCATCATCCCAAGCAAGCAATTCTAAGGGTCAAAAAATTTCTTTGGAAGAAATTAATGCTGATAGGATTATGAAAATTGTGGAATCGCTGGATATAGTTTCTGCTTATCTCAGGGAGTCCACGGGAATCACATTCTCAACATGTGATCTTGAAAGTCCACATGAGATCTTGCACAAAGAAAAAGCTGCCTCCAGTTTAAGTTTAGGAGATTTGTTCTTCTACAATGATGAGAAAGAACAATTGGTGAAAGAATTGTTGAAATTTAATGAGGATAATGTCTGCATCTTCCCCATATTGGGACCAAGGGGTGTTGGGAAAACTACTCTTGCTCACTTTGTGTATCAAGATGAGAGAATAGAGGAGTACTTCCATTCAAGGGTGTGGATTTGTGCTTCTGATGATCTCAATTCCATGAGAATTACAGGAGTGAGTGCAGATCCCCCTTCGATTAGCACACCCCTTGCTACTCGTGAGCTTGAGAAGTTGAAATTCATGGTCAGGAACCTGCAGGATCAGTTGAAGGAAAAGAGATTCTTGCTTGTGCTTGATGATGTTGAGAGCATTGAGTGGGTCATGCAATTTGCCTCCTTGAAAGATTGTGGAAAGGGCAGCAAAATTATCATCACAGCTCGAGAGGAAGGTGTGATAGATGAAAGAGGGAAGGAGAACAAAATCCTTCTCAAGGGTGTGATAGATGAAGGAAATCACTTTCTTTCGTTCTTCAACTGGTGTGCTTTCAATTGTGAAGATCCACAAAACTATTCAGAGCTACAGGTTATCTCCAAGAGGATATCCACCTTGCTAAACGGTAATCCACTCGCGGCAAAGGCAGTCGGAGGGGTTTTGCAAACCGAATTTACGGATGTACACTGGACCAGAATTTTAAATGAGTTGCTGGAATTGAAAGATGACCTTACTGACATTATGCCTGTTCTTATGCTGTGCTACAATCATCTCCCTCCACACCTTAAGTGGTGCTTTGCATATTGTTCAGTATTCTCCAAAGGTTATCCATTTGATGCTCGAAACTTAATTAACATGTGGATATCACTAGGCTTCATTGAACCAACAGATTCAAATAAGACAGTGGAGGATGTCGGAAGAGAGTATCTTGATGGTTTACTATCCAGGTCTTTTCTTGAACTCCCTATCTACAATAGATCTTACTGGAGATCTAGATACTATGCAATGCACAACTTGATGTATGATTTGGCAAAATCTGTTGGAGTCAAAGAGTGTTTAGTGTATGAAAATGAAACCATTTACCAGCTTTATTTGGATCGGTGGAAATACTTCAGATCCTTTATTTGCAACTCAAAGCATGTTATCAATTTTGGAGTGCTATCGAGGATCAGGGTCCTGGACTTGTCTTACAGTGGTATGATGCAGCTATCAGATTCTATCGGTAATTGCATACACCTCAGATACTTGAATCTGGATGGGAATAACCTTTACAAGTTGCCTGAGTCATTGTGCAAGCTTTATCATTTAAAATTTCTTGCAGTTCCTGAGAAGTGCCACAGATTACCGGAAAGGTTCAACAACCTAATCAATTTGCGCCATCTAAATGCTAGCGAAGAAGCAATAGCTTGGATAGCTAATAAAGGAAGGCTAGCTAGACTTCAAGAGTTGAAGAAATTCCATGTTAGATTAAAGAAAGGCTATGATATAGGGCAATTGAAGGACCTAATAGAGCTTAAGGGAGAACTTTGTATTCAGGATCTCGATGATGTTGGAAGAAAGGAGGAAGTGATCGAGGCCGACTTGAATGGAAAAACTAGAATTGAGAAGCTGCAACTGAAATGGCGAACATGGAGGAAGGAAAGACTCCGTGTTGATGCACAGGAAGTACTTGAATGCCTCAAGCCACCACCATGTCTCAAACATCTGGAAATACATAGTTTTGGAGGAAGCCAATCTCCTGGTTGGCTAGAAGACCAATCTCTCATATTCTTGCAATCTATCCATCTCAAAAATTGTAATAAGTGGAATCAACTCCCACCATTCGGCCACCTGCCTCGCCTTAAGGTTCTCAAAATTGAAGGTATGAACGTCATAGTAGATGGAGGCACATGGATGATTGATCCTTACCCATCCTTGAGGGAGCTATACTTGGATAACACATCGATAATGTTTGAGGATATTTCGTCCCAGGAACAATGCTGCAAGTGCTTTCTTAAACTTAAGAAATTAGTTGCTGTGAAGTGCAAAAGAGTAGGAGGATTACCTCCACTTGCATTGCTTTCATCACTGGAAGAGCTAGAGATAAAAAAGTCACCTGATCTTGAAAGCCAGCTCTCCGAGTGTTTGAAGCACCTAAAGTCACTTACAACGTTAAAGATGTCAGCGCCAAACCTCACTCACTTTCCATGTCAGGTGTTGCAACACTTGAAGTACTTGGAAATTGATGGTTGTCAAAATCTAGTATCTTGGTTGATCGACAACGAAGAGGATGTTCATCATTCATCTCTTGTATCTCTCAGCATTGTGAACTCACCCCTTCCAGCAGGACCAGTTCTAGTTAAATTCCTGACCTCTATTCGAGAGCTACAAATTGATCAGTGCATTAAAATCTCATCCTTCAGCAAAGAGCAAAAGGAGTGGTTTGCAAGCCTGATTTCACTTGAGAAATTGTCCATTTCTAACTGTGCTCAACTACGTGAGCTACCTCCAAATCTGCATCAACTCCTTTCACTCAAGCAGATGATCATACAAGGCTGCCCAAATTTAGACTCACTACCCAGCAATCTGCCTGAGTCTCTCAAAGTATTCGAAATTTGGAAATGCAATTCAGTTCTAGTGTCCCAATTGCTAGGCGAGGAAGCTCCTGATTGGATTAAACGTATTCCCTTCCTATCTATTGCTTAAAGGCATGAGATATGTTCAGCAGAAGAAATGTAATCTGAACTGCAAAACTTGTTTTTGGAGTGTGACTGCATGGATTTTGAGATGAAAGAGTTGTGAGAAGGTATTTGCAGCATAGGATCTACTTCACTATGGGTAAGCAGATCAAACTTGCTGTTGTTTTGTGGAGTTAAAGATTTTTTTTTTGTTTTTTTTTTTTATGTTTTCAGTTATATTTGGTCAATTCGGTCAATGGGTTTAATGAATAATTCTAGCTACAAAAGGCCTTACAGATAGGGTTTGAATTGTTCTTGTTAACTTTATCTACTAATGTGAAGCAGTGTGTTAAACAAACCAAGGATACTCAAGTCTGTGCTTACTTGTTGCAAGCTCTACATATCCGAAAGCTGAAGTGCTCTTGCCCTGAAATCGATTGATCAAGATTCTAAAGCACATCTGAAAGCTTTGGTCCTCAACAAATTCAAGGATGAGATTTACAATCGAGTTGGATAAACAATTTTTTTTGCAACTCGCCATGGATGCAGCTCCAATAAGGAATGCAGTGTTTGACATGGTGAAAGCAGCCTTTGCATCCATCAATCTGAAGTTGCACTCTGGAAGCCATCCTCATCTTGGAGTTGTCGATCACATCTGCTTCCATCCTTTGTGGCACAGGCTTTGTTGGACCAAGTTGCTGCGATCGCAAAGTCAGTAGCTACTGACATTGGCTACAAGCTCAAAGGTTTCTATCACTTTGTATCTCAGAATGGTAAATTTGTTGTCGCTGTATGAATGTACTTGATGAATTCTTTTGGTGAATGGCAAGCAGTACCGATCTATCTCTATGGATCAGCTCATGATGGAGGAAGAACTCTTGATTCAACAAGAAAAGAGCTCGGTTACGATTATTTCAAGCCCAACTCGGCAGGTAACCAATGGACAGGCAGGCTAAAAACTGAGAACCCAATGCCCAAGCCTGACGCCGGACCACTTCAGCATTCACCTGCAACAGGTGTTTTGGTTGTCGGAGCTACACGGTGGGTCGACAACTACAATGTGGCAGTCTGGTGCATTGCCACCAAGTCTGTTCAAAGGATTGTGAGGATGATAAGTGAACGAGGTGGTGGGCTGAAGTTGGTGCAAGCTATGGCTCTCAATCATGGAGAGGGCTGCATGGAAGTGGCCTGTAATCTGCTTGATTCGAGCATCATGGGAGCAGATAAAGTACAAGCTGAAGTCGAGAGACTCGCTTTAGAGGATGGCTTCAAGGTGGGGGAAGATACTTCACTGATTTCTCACAGGAGAAGATTGTTGAAATGTACTTCAAGTCTGTTTCATGTGGATCTTAAGGAATTTTTTTTGTTTTCTAGCAACCAAACAAGGAAAACAATAAATTTTCCTTATCTATAATGAGATTTGAGGTACTCAGAATATTTTTAAAAATTCTGAGGAATATTTGAGTTTTATTCGAGTTTTGCTGGAATATTTGATCTTTTATTCCGTATTAAGCTATTGCTCAATGTTTGTTGAGTTTAGGAAAAACATGATACTTAAGTTTTCCTATACTCTATTCATACGATAAACTTCTATTAGATGTGACATTCTTCTCACGGAGAGTTAGATTTCTATCTATAAATTGAGGATGAGAATTCTACTCATTTTTAGTCAGAGAAAGCTTCATCGACCGGGACAAAAAATTTTCTTTGTATAAGCTTCATCCTCGCAGTTGTAGAGATTAAAACGGCAAATTCCTAAAGGTGGCAGTTATAGTCTCGAACGCCCAAAAGGCACAATTAGGTTTATTATTATTATATTTTTTTTCAAAAGACGCACCTAACCTATTTTGCCCTTCTGTCAACAGCTTATTTTATTCGTGTTTTCCTAATGCATCATAGCCCCATTAAAAAAAAACATTTCTTTAATTCAGATGTACGTAAACTCAATTTCTCTCTCCTTACTGAGGGCATCCATAATACTATAATATTATAATATTAATCATCTCATCAAAAAGTATGGGACCCACTACCTTATACTTATTATAACAACATCCTTCTTTCACCCACATCTCTTTAACACTAACACTCATTAATTATTAGTCCCACAATCTACTTAACCATCTTAAAATTATATCATATTAAATAAATATATTTTAAACATGTTTTAAAATATTTAAATTATTATTATTATTTTTAATAATAATATTACTTTTAAAAATATAATTTTATTATTTTCCAAAAATAATATTAATTTTTAAATATATTTATTAAATAAAATAGATGGTTGTGAGAAAATGAAATTACAATGTTAAGAAAATGAAATTATAAAGTTGGGAAAATAAAATTAAACTGAGCGCCTAAAATTATAAAGTTGGAAAAATGAAATTACAACTGAGCGGCTAAATTTACAAAGCTGGGAAAACAAAATTTATTTTAAATTACTATGTAATTATGAAATTGAAATGTAACAATCACTTAAATAAACCATACAATTATGAAATTAAAAATAATATATCAAATACTAATTCACGGATTGTTGTTGTATTTCCCCCAGATATGCTCAACTAAGTCGGCACGAAGTTGGTGATGAACATAGTGTCACGTAGCTCAGAATTTATTCGAAGATAATCCTGAAATCCTCGGTTTGAGCCATGGATAGGTTGTGCAGGTTCATCACCTTCATTGTTGTACCAATTTGTCACGTGACTTCCCTCATCCTCAACAATCATATTATGCAAAATAATGCATACTAACATGATTTGTTTTATA
>JBBMJZ010000075.1:7733221-7763386 GCA_037833815.1 Zingiber zerumbet
TTGGTTTGGGAGACTTGGGACTTGGTTTGGGCAAAAACCAAGCTCTGGATCGATCAGTGGATCGATCCAGTGATACTGTGGTTTTCTGATCGATCTGGAGACCGATCAGAAAGCGATCAGTGCTTCTGTGGGCTTACTGATCGGTCTGGGGACCGATCAGCATGAAGCCTGATCGGTCCCGGGGACCGATCAGGAAACGCACAGAGAGTTGGGAAAACTCTCTGTGAAGTCTTCTGATCGGTCTGGGGACCGATCAGCACAGAGCCTGATCGGTCCCCACGACCGATCAGGTATCGGAGAAAAGCTCTCTGTGAGCTAACTGATCGGTCTGGGGACCGATCAGCACAGAGCCTGATCGGTCCCCACGACCGATCAGGCAACGAACAGAATCGCATTTGCCTAGGCTGATCGGTCTGTGGACCGATCCAGCCACTAGCCGTTGCGACGCAACGGCTAGATTTCTTTGTGTTTTCGCTGTGTTTTCCGCGCAGGTATAAGAGGAGCTACAGGGCTGCTGCTGCGGCATTACTTCTTCTTCTTCCTTCTGGAAGTTCCTTCCTGCTCTTGGTGCTACTGAGATTTGCTCGAGCTTTGTTGAGCTCACCCCGCGGAGCTTCGCGTGAGCTTCCAGTCGACGATCAGCTGCTGCTGTTGTCCGAGAAGCTGTTGCTTCACAGGCAGTCGACGACAAGAAGGCGCAAGTTAGTGTTGTACTGCTGTGTTGTAGTTTACTTCTTGTTTTCCTTCTTGTATCTCCTTTCTTGTTGTTACAAGTGTTGTGGCGAGGTTTCTCCACCCACAAGGAGTGTTTGTATTAGCCGGTTTTCCGGGGACTCATCCACCGACGGATTGACTCGGGCTCGTCCACCTTACGGACACGCCGAGGAGTAGGAGTATACCTCCGAACCTCGTTATATGGTTTGTCTCTCTTCTCTTTAGTTTCTTTCTTATTTTTCCGCTGCGCTAACCCTAAGTGTAGGAAGAAACGCGAATTGAGGGGCTATTCACTCCCCCCCTCTCTAGCCGAGCCGTACAAGGATCCTAACAGATGGATGCTAGGGATGTGGCACTCCTGCTGACCGCGTGTAGACTTCGCTCGGACCTACAACCACAGACTACGTCAGTACCGATCCAGGGAAGGGGTCTCCGGCGTTGGCCCTTCGACACTCAAGTCAGTCACCAACGATGAAGATGAAAGCAAGCGGAGCAAAGTGAACAGTAGCAACAACTATTGCACATACCTCTGCTGAAGCTTAGACCCCCTTTATATAGAGCTCCTGTAGCATGTGTGCACGCTTCCCAAGGTGAGCACGCGTTCCCAAGTTTTCCCTAAAAAATATGTTAGTAAAGTGTCCCTGACATAGTACCTTAACGGGCTGAGCATATCTCTGAAGTGATGGTGGAAATTTCCGCCGTACGATCTTCTGTCTAAGCATGCCGCCTGCCAGCGACACTAGCTCCCAAAAGGATGTCGAAAGATGGCATGCTGTTGTTTGTTGCTGGGCCGAGGGGATAGCCACTCGGCTCGGGTCTTCCCAGTCTGCTCGGCTGATGAGTCTGTTGCCTGGTCGAGCGGGATAGCCGCTCGGCCATTACTTCCACCATCTAGCTGATGAGCTTGTTGCCTGACCGAGCGGGATAACCGCTCAGCCGTGATATTGCTGTTTCTGTATGGTCTGCTCGGTCGTAACTCCGCTCCACTGTTCTGTTCCGAGTATTGATGTAAGGCCGAGCGAGGGTAGCCGCTCGGCCTGCTTTTGCATATACTGACATTTATTCCTTTATTGAGCGTCGGGTGCCCGGCGTGTGACCGAGCCAGAGGTGATGTCGGATCGGGTCTTTCTCCTCTAGGTCGGGCGACCTGCTCACCCGATCGGCTAATGCTATTGGCACGTTAACCACCTTGACTTTTGTCCTCCACCGTGGCGATGACCTTCCACAGGATGAGCCCCTGATTATCACCGCATCAATAATATTTTGCTCAAAAACTAAAAGTCAATTAAATTCCCAAAGAGCTACGAGTCAATTGACCGGTCGTCTAGTTGAAATAGAACAATTGTTGTTGAGTTTGAAAATAAGACCATCCAATGGATCCTATCCACTTGAGTCAACCAAATGGTGTTAAGTGGACTCAAACAGATTTGAGTTAATTGGATATACATTGAGTTGATTGGGTAAAGATAAATTTTGGAATTCGTATCGATTGGAATAGATTTCAATCGATTAGAGAAGTTCAAATAATATTTGTTGGAGTCTTGTTTCCAAAAAATTTGATGAATGAATAATGGTGATTCTCAAGGTACACTAAACCTTATCATAGTTTTAAAAGGTATTAAAAATAAATAATTGATTTTTTTATGATTTCTCTTGAAATTAAATTTAGAATTGTTTAAACGCACTAGATGGCGCCTACATTCCAACTAGAGTGCTCACTTTAAATATGACTCGATATCAAAATCGAAAAGGAGATATTGTCTTAGGCATATGCACACCTAATGCTTAATTAGTGTGTGTCTTCTTTAGTCGTGAGGGTTTACTAATAGATAATAGAGTCGATCGGAGATGCCATGAATAGGTGTTATGGGATAAAAGGGTTTGTAAGTTGCACTCGTTTGATTTAAGTCATACTCTATCAGTCAAAGTAGTTCTCAATATATCTCAGCGACTCAGTCAAGGCATCAAAACTAGGTTAACCTAATTTGACATAGTGGGCAGTCTTCATTTTTGATCTAGTTCGTCAAAGCTAATAAAGGACACAAATCGTCAGTCGGCATGTCCCATTTCACCCAGGCAGCATTCATTTCGGGACCATCAATCAGTCATCAACGAAGGAGACAAATTCCAAGGCACGCAAACCCGACCTAGGTCACGTTATACATTTCAGGCTGGTTTAAATATGGATCGCTTGCACCTTTATTGTCTAGTATACGTGCTATGTGACAATTGTTGGTTGAACTTCGGACTGATCGGAAAGAATGGAGATTGCCTTTCAGCCAGAGGCACCACCACAGTGAGTCAAGGAGCAACAACAGTAGGACAAAATCAGAGATTGGAGTACGGACAACATCCATACATGAACTCAGAAGTTGCTAGTTTGGGTCACTTCGGGATGATGCGATGATTAAATCATAAAATATTATCATATAAGATGTTGGGGTCAAAATTCGGCATGCCCGAGCATGCCCTCTCTATGCCTTGGCCACTTATACCAATGATTAGTAGTCGTCCATGATTTACCTCCTCCATGTTGACCTAGAGACGAGTTGGTGGGGACGTTGCAGTCAAGCGAATCACTTTTTTATCATAGAGTTGCTAGTTTGGACCAATGTTTTGAAAACCGAACCGGTCATTGAACCGGTGAGGTGATCGGGTCGAGGTTTTTTAGATTTGACCGGTCAAACTGGTGGTTCAACCGTTATATATATATATATCATGCTTGAATAATTAAAAATCATGTTTCAATCCTGGTTGAACCTACTATTTTGACCGGTTTTTACTGATTTTTAAAAATTTTCGACTTTAATGGTTGACCGGACCGAATCAAGGGCCGGTTCGCGGTTCAACCGGTCAGACCGACTGGTCCGGTCCGGTTTTCAAAACACTGGTTTGGACCCCAGGGTTATGGTGCAATAGTAAGAGCGCTCAATTGTCTCTTAAATATCCATGATTCGATTCTCAGCTACGGTGTATTTGCATGTATTTTTCCTTAAAATGAGACTTGCAATTAAGGAATGATGGACTTCTGGGCTGTCCATCGCAAGTGCTTCCCGATTTATCATAGTGGTTAGTGGAAAACTTTTGTAAGGCCGGACCGGTTATCCCAGGTTCGATGTTACCTAGTCTGGTTAATCATAAAAAAGTTGCTAGTTTGGAGTGGCTAATGTAGTTTGATTTGGAAAAAGCAATCCACAGGTTGATAGTTACGGTGCACTATGGAAGTGGAAAGATAACTTTGGAACGTTTGATGTGGAGTGATGAACCGTTCGCACTTTTGGATTTATCCTAGTAACTAGCGGAAACCTTACATGAGGTTAAATTGGTCACTTCCAAAATTAGTTAGTTTGAATAGTTAAATACCTGAATTAAAAAAAATTATTAGTTTGGAGTGATGAATATAGTTTGTTTTAGAAAGCAATGAACTATGGAAGAATCATTTGTCATTCAGCTAAGATTAGGGGATGAGTTTACTCTTCAATGTATCTGCAATCGAGTTATTTTGATAGGTCAAATGTGCATCAAGTCAGCTCATGTCAAATTAGCTCCTCTCGTGTAGGTAGTTATCGAGTTGAACAATATAAGGACTTCAGGATACCTGGTGAGAAATTGCTGGGCTCCGGTGAAGGTTTCTAGGTATGGTGAATTGGTAAGAAAAATTGAAAGGATTGAAAAAAAAAGTTAGAAGAGAGGTCAAGATGAATCTTGACGAGACTCCTTCAAGTTAAATTTTGAAGGCGAGTTTGAAGGAGATAATAGTAAATAAGTGAAACGGTATCTTCCCATGCCCCCCTTGATGTTATCATTATTATCTTATACAGGGAGTGAAAGTTAGGGAGGATTCTCAGAGGACATACTTCTTTCATCTTTACCAAAGAGTGTACCCTTCTGTAACTAATGCGGTGGTAAAAGGGGCATACCAAGGACAAGTCAGAGGTGGGAAATGCGGTCGATGTGGAGGTCAAAGTTAAAACGCCAGGAAATTGACGGGTCACCAAAGTTGGCCTAGCGGGTGCCAACTGTCGAGCGGGCCTGAAGGGTCTGATCGGCCCGAAAGCTCATCTGAGTAAATCACTCGTCCAACTGGGATCACTACAAAGAGAATACTAGATGCTCACAATTGTGACCAAGTGAATGCTAGGTTGACCAGACCACCGATCCTGTCGGGCAAGAAGCAACCTACTGAGCCGAGGGACTATAGAGAAGAACAACCTTGAACGTCTAAGTAGGGAATCCCTGCCAAGCGGTTCATTCGTTCGGTCAAATAGTGGGACCCCTTCCATATCTCGTCATATCCTTTTGGGAGGCAGTGTTGCTGACAACAGTGCATGATCAACAGGTAAATCGTATGACAAAAGTTTCTACTGTTATGTCAGGGATTTGCAAGTCCTGTTAAGGTATGGTGTCAGAGACACTTTCTTGACATGTCTTTTTATAGGATAGTTGGAAAAACATGTATGCACCTTGAGAAACGTACACATCTCCTACTAGAGCACTATATAAAAGGGGGTTCATGCACCGACGAAGGCATGTGTTATTTGTGCTTAAGCTCTCGTTGTTGCTACATTGTTCCACTATCTTTCTACTATTCCGATGATTGACTTGAGCGTCGGAGGGCCAACACCGGGGACTCTTTTCCTAGCCCGACATTGACATTCTTTGTGGTGTAGAGCGGAGCAGAGTCTTCATGCGATCAACCGAGAAGCCACATCCCCAGCTAGCCGTCCTTACCGTTTTTAGACAGAATCATATTAGCGTCGTTTGTGGGAACTTAACCTGCATCCAAGACTGGAGAGGGAGGATGCTGGATGACTCACGACTGTGACATTGACGAAGCCCAGGCGGCCAAGATGATACAAACCCGGGCGGCTAAGATGGTGGAGCAACAACAGCATGCGATGGGCGAGCGCTAAGCAAATGAACCACGGTGTCAGCAGGTTGGCTATCGAGACCGAGCGGAAAATATATCAGCTCGGAGGCCGCACAAGAAATGACCGACATAATCCCATTCCATCTGGTGTATGGGGGTTAGTCTGTGGTTTAGGTTGAAGTAGGAATAGAGTCCGGCCGGATGCAGCTCTGCAACGAGGGAAACGTTGATCGAAGACTCATGGAGCTCGACTTGGTGGATGAAATACAAGATAAGGTCGTTGTCTGGCTCATGGCGTACTGGCAATGCATGAAACAAAGCTACAAGTGGAGGGTGATCTCGATGCCATTCCAGGTCGACGACTTGATATGGAAGAGAGTGAAGTTGGTCGGCGACGTCACCAAGCTAGAAGTTCATGGGAAGGACCGTATAATAAAGTCATCCAGAAGTGTCGCTCGGGAGCTTATTATTTACAAGACAAGAATGGGAGAAATCTCGAGCAGTCTTGGATCGCAAACCATCTCCAGCTCTATAGGGTCGGGTGAGAGACGCTTGATTAAATTTAGATACACTTGTAAAAAGGTCTATTCTGTAAGTGCAGGGGAATGATAAATGAAAAACACAAGTGCCCCAGACTCTTGAGCCACCGGCTAAGTTAAAAGTCGAGCGGTGACTATAAACTCTTGTGCGTCAATAAAGTCGAGCGACGACTATAAACTCTTGTGCATCATTAAAGCCGAGCGGCGACTATAAAACTGAGAGTCGATGAAGACAACAACCGAGCAGCGGTTATAAACCTGAGAATCTATGCCAACTAAAGCCGAGCGACGGGTATAAACCCGAAAGTCACAGATAATAATAACCAAGCGACGACTATAAATCTAAGAGTCTCCGAAAATAATAGCCGAGTTGCAGCTCTAAACTCATGTCAGCAAGCGATAGCCAAGTGGTGGCTCTAAACCCAGGTCAGTAATTGATAGCCGAGCGGCGACTTTAAACTTATAGCAGAGAGCAACTTCAACCGTTATCATAGCCGAGTGACGGCTCTAAACCCATGTCAGCAAGTGATAGCCGAGCGACGACTCTAAACCTGGGTTAGAGAAAAATAGCCGAGCAGCAGCTCTAAACTCAGGTTAGTGGAAAACAGTCAAGCGGTGACTCTAAACCCATGTCAGCAACTGATAGTCAAGTGGCGGCTCTAAACCCAGGTTAGTGGAAAACAGAAGAGTGACGACTCTAAACTCAAGTTGGCAAGATATAGCTAGCGGCGGTTCTAAATCCGAGTAAAGTCGAGCGACAACTATAAAACCTTGATCGGAGGAACTCAAAGTCGAGCGGCGACTATAAACTCTTGATTGACGAAGATGTGAGCCAATCGACGGCTCTAGAACAGAAAATGTCCGATCAGGCAGAAAGGTCACTGAAGACACTGCTCGTTAAGTCAGCCGGACTTACAACTTCCTTCGACTAGACTTAAGGGCAAAACTTGTGATGCAGTGGTAAAAGGGGCATACCAAGGACGAGTCAGAGGTGGAAATCCAACAGATGTAGAGGTCAAAGTCAAGGCGGTCAACGCCAGAAAATCGATGGGTCACCAAAGTTGGCCGAGTGGGTGCCAACTGTCGAGCATGCCTGAAGGGTCCGATTTGCCCAAAGGCTCTTATGAGTAGATCGCTCGTCGGACCAGGATCACTACAAAGAGAACATCAGATGCTCACAACTGTAACCAAGTGAATGCTGAGCCGACCTGACCACTTGTCCGGTCGGGCAAGAAACAACCTACTAAGCCGAGGGACTACGAAGAAGAACAACCTCGATCGACCAGATAGGGAATCCCCGCCAAGCGACTCACCCGCTTAGCCAAACAGTGAGATCCTTTCCATATCTCGTCATATCCTCTGGGAGGTAGTGCCACTGACAACAGGACATGGTGAACAGGCAAATCGTACGACGGAAGCTTCTACTGTCATGTCAGATATTTGCACGCAATGTTAAGGTATAATGTCAGAAACACTTTTTTGATATATCTTTTTATAGGACAATTGGAAAAATGTGCACGTGCCTTGAGAAGTGTGCACGTCTCCTACTGGAGCACTCTATAACGGGGGGTCCATGTACCGACAGAGGTATGTGTTATTTGTGCTTGAGTTCTTGTTGTTGCTACATTGCTCTGCCGCCTTTCTACTATTCGGTGACTAACTTGAGTGTTGGAGGGCTAATGTCGGGGACCCCTGCACTGGCCCGACACTGACGTTCTTTGTGTTGCAGAGTGGAGCGAAGTCTTCACGCCATCAACCAAGGAGCCACATCCTCAGCCAACCGTGTAACTAATGTAATCATGTTCGTCGTGCCAAATCCAAGCTTGGGAGTGGCTTGACCTGAGCTTAGTCTTAGGTTTGGTTGGTTGGACTTAACTTGGATGTGACTTGGATGAGCTCAATCTGGAGTCCAACCGGCTTGGTTTTGCATTGACCAAATCCTGAGTCTGCCACGTTGTCTCTGTCGCGTATCGCGAGTCAACTTTGATTCGATCAACAGCTGCATGCTGTTACTTGTTCAGTTTTATCTTTGATTTCGTGTTTAACTTGGCGCTCTGCAACTCCTTTACAAAGCTTGAAATCCATGCCAGAACAGAGGCAGCAAATTACAAGTCAAAAATGCATAGGGCCCTTTCTTGGTGCACAAAGTATAACCCTACTTATAAGCTACCACACTGCATGAGATTAAAGCTCATATTCCTCATCCTTTTACCCAAGTGCATGCAGTGTGTGCTTGAAATGATGGCCAACATGGTGTTTTCCTTTTTCGCTTCACCTCTTTCTCTTCTTTTCGATAGGAGGTGGCACTCAGGCTTCATGATGATGATCGAAGGCCTTTGTTTGCCCCCCATTTGGCTGCGCGTGATCCCATTATGTTTGTTTAGCTTCAAAGCTAAACTTATCTAGTCTGGACGGAGGGGGAGGTCTTGAGAACATGGGCTTGGACTAGAGAGATCTGGAAGTCGAGTCACACAGGAGGTAGTCAGAGACCCAAGTCGAGTCAAATTAAGCTAAACATAATTTTCTTAAAATAGATTTATGTTGTCTCTGACGATGTATAGAGATTCAAGAGCTAAACAGTACTTATTCGAATGCCAAGACACGAAGGTGGAGGAATTATTTGCTGTCAAGAAAGAGCAAATCCCAATTGTTACATGTGCAATTGATGCGCTTAAATATATTTACACACGAGTAACTGAGTTTAGTGTGATCTAAATTGTGAATTTGCACCTCCTTCTTTCGTCATATCCGAGCCTATTTCATTAATCTTTCATTTATTTTTCCAACATGGAGCAACCCTTTTCTGAACAAACTCGTGTTCCACCGAGTAGGTAAAGTGAAACAGGCAATATATTCCATTTAGCCTTTAATTATGAGTGAGTACTTTAGTTTCTCCATTCACTCTTTTACTTTGTTTTGTTTAGTGTCTTTATCCACCATCCTGCAACTTTCTTTCTCGCCTGGTGAGCAAAAAACGGGAGAAGAAAGATAGGACCAAACACTACACGTAAAGTGTTCAGCGTCTCTGATTAGTCGAAAACTTTCTGCCATTCATGCAATATGTTTCATTTGTATGCTTGGAGTCGTAAACAAGTCAAGATTTATATTGTTCAAACTTATTTAATAAGATAATCTTTTAAAATAGTTATTTAAGTTTGACTTACTTTTTTTAATAAAAAAATAATTTATTTAGATATAATCGAGCTCTCATTTGAATTTTTTATTGTTTGAGATTTTTTCTATTTTTAAACTTGTTTAGTAGACTAGTAAACTTGATATTAAAAGTTTATTTACTCATTTTAAGAGTTTATTTATATATTTATAAGTTTTATAAGAGCTTTATTAATGAACATGGTTTATAAATCTTATTAATGAATATTATTTATAAACATTATCATGATCAATTCATGAACATTAATGACCTGATACGTTTAAGTTTATTCATTTAATTGACCTTATGTATATTGAATAAATATAAATAAGCTCTTATCAAGTACTAAATCTGCACACGATCGTTTACAATCTTAATTATCTAGACTCATTATGTGATTTCAAAGAGAGAAACCTTGATATATTGGATAATTACCCCAAAAGATGAACATTTCTATGCTTGGCAAATTAAAAGGTTGAGTGTGATGATGGCTGTAGGGCAGTTTAGACGACACCCCCTATTGGTGGGTGATCATTACTCTCATCACCTTTGCACTTTGCCACTCTTTATCTCATCATCACCTTCAACCTCATCTCATCTGTGATCCACAAACAACAAGGAATATCTCTTTCCATCGTGCTTGAAGTGATTCATTCATTAGTTTTGTCATTTCAATTTACATGACAAGCCAAAGCTAAAGGAGGAGAAGACAAAAGGAAAAGGTAACTTCATCTTAGACGTATGGGGTTTTGTTTAAAGAGATGTACATTCACACTATAAAAGAATATACATATGAGGAACTAAGGACAAGATGCATACAATTGTGTGATGATGATCATTTGTTGCATCTACCTTTTTTTTTGTTAAGTGTATATCAAATCATAGTCCTACTATTTTTTTTTCTTTAGAAAGAAGGTGATATATAGTAAGTTCACTTGCCACAATTCATTAATAGTCAACGTGATAAGCCTTTTTCAAATATCAAAACTTATGGCACAAATAACTATCCCTAAGTGCTTAGGGTTATTGACAATCATCACTCAAAACACAATGACCTTTAATTCAGTATTGGAACACTTTAAATTTTAAGCCCTAGTAAAACTTTCAAAGTCCTTAGACTCTTTAGAGAGGAAAGGAAGAGAATTAAAATGAGAATTGGACATAAATATGGAGTGAGATGAAAGGAGAGAATTTGTTTATAGGGATGAAGAGATGTCCTTGGTGTGTATAAATATTTTTAAATCTTTTTTATCTAAAATTTCCACAATTAATTGGGAATGCATCCTAGTACCTTAGGAATTATTCTTCTTTGGTTGATATGCATATGTGGTTCCAAATTGGGTGATCATGTGGATGTTGTTTAATGCTCTACTTCTTTGCTATCGGTTAGTTGCTTTGGATGATCTTGAGCATTGAGACTGTGTGTGGGCATTGTATGCAACCACTTTTGATTCAAGAATGCCCCCACATGTACCTAGTTGGTTATAGGGTGATAGATTTACTATAATAGGACAGAGATCAAATCCCGACAGACGCATACCCTCGAGAAAAAACTCTTTCCATCCCTAACCACTTGGACCCCGTGATTTATCTGCCTTCATATAACCTAAGGATCTGCTATGAGGGACGTCTGAGGTGAATGTAATCATCTTTTAATATAACTCTTGAGACAAAAATGAAATGTACAAAGAAGAAATTAGTTTACAATAATCTCCTCACAAAATGATCCATTTATATCTTTATACAACCAACTAATTAGGGAAAACTAATTTCCAACAAGTGTTACTTTACAATTTTAATCTAAAAAAATATTGGTGACAATAATTTTGTAGATCCTTCTAAGAACATATAGATATTTTAGTTAGTTGGTGATCCATTAAGTTGTATGAGTGACAAAACAATGGCAAATCATCCATATCCGACACTTAGATTTCTCAAAGGATCAAATTTGACATATAGTTCTCCCAAAAAATCTTAGGTTTGATACTTTTCAATAAATACATGAAAGTAAATGCAATTTCATCGTATTACATGCATGTTCATACTTTGGTTGCTCTTTCTCCATGCTTTGTTGACATTGTTTTGTTCCTCGGCTCATAGATGTAAGCAACATTCATTTACTTTGGAATGTGTCTGTGGAATTGAATGAATTACAAATCACTGTTGGAGTTGGTGGAAATTAGCACTTATTGCTGATGATCTCAGTTGACATAGAAGTTGGTGGAAATTAGAAAGACTTTCCATAAACTACAAATTAAACATCCTAGAATGAAAAATAAACAGTCCATAAGAAACGATACTAATCTATGAAAATAGTCTCTTACAATACAAGATAAAACTGCATATAATACACTTCTCTGAGATTCCTTATTAACAAGAGATTCATACATTGTTTTTTTTATTCTATCAAGTGATAGTTTGATCAATCATCAACATATATCTATCTTCTAAGTAGGAGATTTATAACAGTGCATGAAGGATATCCATCATAATGAAGCTGAAAAGGCTTGTCGGTAGCATTCACGTGGGTTATTTAAACAGATAAAAAAGGACCACACTAACACAATCAGACTGCTTTTGAGAATAAGAATTTAATCAAGATTGAAACCACTGCAAGTGTTGGATTCTCTGCATCATTAGCAAGCGCACACACACACATGCTTATCTCATGATTCTAACTTAACCACCACAATCAAAGCAGAGACACACCAGATACCATCCAAGATCTGTTCATCACTGCACAACAACATGCAGCAACAGTGTCTTCTTATTAAAAAGAAAGAGAGAGAGAGAGAGTCATTAATTGTCATCGACAAGCTTGCAGTAATCCATCCATTCATCATCATGAAACAATCTGAGAATGCTTAAAAATGGTGAGCATTCAGAGATTAGCATTTCTGAAAAAAAGAGTGTTTGTGTTAAGTGTGTTCTTTTTGGTTTTGAGGAAAAGTGGTGCAGACACAAGTACCAGCACGCTTCACCCTCTTGACCGAGCAAGTTTTGGTCTCTAGCAGCAATGATTAGTGCAAAAGATGAACTCTTCTTGTGTTCTTAACCCAACTTAATTTTAGAGCTTTTTTTGGGAGGAAAGGGAAGGTGAAGGTGATGATAACCAACAAATAGCAAGTGCTTTTGCTTGTGTAGATACTATCTCAATAGGAATTTACTTTTACTGCTATATCTATCGGGAATTACTTTACATATTACTTGACGTAAAATAGATAGAGAATTTATTTCTATCTTTTGTTGAATCTTTTTCTTGGCTAGACAGAAAATTTGACAAGCAATGACTTTTTATTTGATACAAAAATGTAGAATTCTTATACTCCAAACTTTTTTTTCTCAAACTTTCCACTCAAATAAACCTAAATCTTCATATCTTTTACCCAAGAAATACAAATTTATATATATGAGGTTTAGGGGTTATTGGTTAATTTTAGTAGGTGTGGTGTCAGATGTTTTTAGGGAAAAGAAAGGTGAAAAGTCGCTCATGTTCAAACTAATGCTTTTAAGTTCAACTCAAAAAAGCCCTAAAATAATACGAATATCCGGTCAAATCAAATTTTTGATCAATTTAATCAACAATGTTTATGCTTATGGAATGGGAATCCTATAGAGGGGCCTCCATAGAATTTATGTAGGCTTCTTTATCGACTAGTCTAATATATGTAGGACCACTTATAGGATTCCCCCTTCATGCTTGTGTGCATCCAACAATATCCAACTTTGCCTCTCTCCCTCCTCCTATCTTTCTCAAGTCGATATATATCGTAAACCCTAGTGAAGTCCTCACATCTTATATATATCTAGATAGCCATTTCTTTAGCTCTTCCCAAAACTTGGCAATGAGATCTACCATGAAGTCTAGTATCCAATTCAAACTTGATCACCCTCCGAGGCAAGGGGAGGCAAGCTTAAAATTTGAACTTCTCCCTTCTCAAGCCGATCTCTCATTGGCAAACCACGGCCTCGAACTCAGCCTAGGCATCACTAGTACTACTACTGCTTCAGGCACATCTACAACCAGCGGCAAAGCTACTTGCAAGACATGGGCGATCGCCCCGTTACCTGAAACACTACTCCACAATGGATTCATTCATCCGTGGAGCCTCGCCGCTCGCCAACACAAGGCAGTCTTGGAGCAATTAGCCCACCGAAAGCACGACCGCACTATGACCAGTTCTCCACCCTCTTCGTCGTCGTCTTCCCTCTTACCAAGGTATACTAGTTAACTAATGTTATTAACAGGAGGAATTTAGATTGTTGATTAACAATAGGCAATTGTTAGTAGGGTTTTAAATATAATTAAGTGAAGGATTCTTTGGAGTAATCGGCCACCACATGAATATGCACGTAATCATTGCCAACTTCCTAGATATATCCCAATCAATAATTCTTGAGATCATGCATGCAAATATTATGATTGTGTATTTTTCAAATTGTGTACATAATAGGGTTGATGGATCATTGTTGCTTCCGGTTGTTGGTTGGCCGCCGGTAAAAGCTCATCGAAAGAACAATGTAGACACTCTAAGCCTGTGGAAGTTTGATCATGAGATGAAAGAAAGCCAAAGTGACCCGAAAAGACTGAAGTTGAAGGAGATGAATGACAAGGCTCAATCAGTGTTTGTGAAAGTAAAGATGGAAGGATACAGTGTCGGTCGAAAGGTCAACATTAAGGCTCACGATGGCTATCGATCGCTTTTGCGTGCCCTCAGTAAATTGTTTCATAACTTCCTCTCTGGTAAATATGTGAGATTAATGAGCATTTGAAGTTTAAGTGCATACATAAACTGACTTATGTACATGCACTGTAAGTAATGAAAAACATTTTTGTTTTCAGTCAATTATTCAAAAAAGTTAGAGGAGCAAAGTGAAGAGGATTTCAGTGATGACTTCATTCTTCTCTACGAGGATAATGAAGGGGATCAGATGCTTGTTGGTGATATCCCTTGGGAGTATGCATATGTTGAAATGGCTTAATAATTTACAGATAACATGAAGTAATGCATGCTTGAATTTTGTTTTTTGTTTTTGCAGGTTGTTTATCACTTCAGTTAAAAAACTTTTTATTGTTCAAAATTCAAACAAGGCAGTTCATGCAGGTGTATATCGAACTTTAAAGATTGCAGTTACACTAATCTATGGATGACTGCATATGCTAATTGTTGCAGGAGAACCAAAAGAACCTACTTGAAACAACTGTTGATGATCGTACTGACCTATATGGAGTTTGCAAAGAGGCTTTGATGAAGACTGATGGTCGAAAATCAATTTGTATCGTTGGTTAATCAATGTTCAAAGTTAACTGCGCTGCTTGTTTCAATTGTTTGATCAAATAAAATAAGTTAGAATGGATATACCTATGAAGTGTATCTATTGTAGGCATCATTAGTACTACTAAAGATCATCTATCATAAACTTGAAAAGATAAGTAAAAAAAAAAAGCAAAACACTGCAAGGTCGTCAACGAGTAGAAACGTTTGCCCTCAGTACACACCAAAGGAGATAAGTTTACCCAGAATAGGGAGAAGAACCAACGCTTGTCCTCAGTACACACCAAAGTAAACTACATTTGTTCACAAACAAGTAGAAAAAGGCACAAACCTGATAAGCTATATTTGGCATGTTACAAAGTCCAACTGCCATTGTAAAAAACATAGGCTAATGTCCAAGGCAATAGTTTTCATACTATATGGTAACTAAAGATTTAGCAGTATTATATAACTGCATCAGTGATTAGCATATTGAGCAGTAGAATCGTACTGATACCCAGGTGGATTTGCTGGCTGCTGAGCGTAACCTGGCTGGCTGCCTGCATCAGGTGGAGCACCATAACCTGAAGCTGGGGCGTTGCTGCTGTAAGCTGCTTCTGCAGAACCACCATGATACCCATAATTAGTATTACCTGCAGCAGGGTCGCTGTAACCTGGTTGGGGTGTGGGGTACTGCCCATAACCAGAAGGTTGTGAGGCTGTTGGTTGAGGGTATCCCGGTGCTTGTCCATAAGTTGCCGATGTTGTCTGAGCGTACCCATCTACAGTACCAGATACAGGTCCATAAGTCTGATTATAAGCAGGCACTGGTTGAGAAGCTGCATTGGATCCATAAGGGTATTGCTGAGGAGCAGATCCATACGATGGTGCATGACCCTGATAAGTTGGATCTCCAAGTTGGTTTCCTCGTGGTGGCATACCATAAGTAGGTCCCTCCTGAGGTGCACCATAAGCTTGCTTGTTATATGATGGTTGTTGGCTGTAACCAGACTGGGGAGCAGTTCCTTGGCCATAGATATTCGATTGAGATCCCATAGTCTGCTGGTTATAAAATTGCTGACCTGGTGCTTGAGTATCATATCGGGGGTCATTATATCCTTGACCATAGTTTTGTTGTGTAGGAGTTGGATGTCCATAGGGAGCAGAATGTCCATAATTTGGAGGTTGAGACTGCCCATAGTTCATAGGTGCAGGAGATGGCCCAGACATCGGATTGGCCATAGGTGTTTGTGTTCTTGAAGGTAGACCACCGTGGCCATAATAATCATATCCGCTATTTGGAGCATTATGAGCAGAGGCTGATGATCTCTGGTCCCAACCAGCATTATTGCTAAAGCCACCTTGTGGAGCAAACTGCTGCGAGTAGCCACCATAAGGTTGAGGATACTGAACTGACTGTGGTGGTGGGTATGCACCCCGTTGTTGGTACTCAAGGCCTGCAGGTTGTGCTGGAGAATTTGCCTGAGCTCCCCAATGGGGCTGAGAATTTGAACCGTGATGACGATAACTTTGTTGGTGGTAACCTGATAGAGGTGATGGTCTAGGTGCCTGCTGACATCGTACTCAGTTAAGATATAAATATTAACAAAAACAAGGTGTAATCCCAATTACCACCAATTTGTATCAGCATTAAAAAAAAATTGCTACTGAAGTACCAACAATGTAGGCATTAGGACAATGAGTTTACAGACAGTATAGTGCACGTATAATAGAGTGAATCAATATTAAACACTATCAATATAATATAGGATAATGCAATAAGGTGCAGACATAATGATCAGAGTAAAGTTCTCAACAATTATAAATCGACTGAAAATTCATGAATAAGAAGAGATTGATTAAACAAATATTTAATCTAACAAATAAACAATTTTTGTGCACTGCATCATCCAGCATACTGAAGTTGGTAGAAAGTCTTGCAAAATGCATAGAATCAAATAAATACAAGCATCTAAGATGGTACAGCATAAGCAGCAAACACTCTGAAATATCTATTTGTGGATACATTGGAGTTGACCACAAAAATAAAACACAGATGTAGCTTGGCAAATCATACTACCACTAAAAAAAGGTATCTAAACTAATTAGTGATGATTTCTGTTAATGCTCAGTAAAAATTGAATCAATTGAACACATGGAAGCTGTTGCAAGCTATAAAGTACTTGAATTGTCACTAGAAGGATTGCTATTGTTGACAACATAAATGGTTGTGAGAAACTATAAGCTTAAGAACAATATGAGAAACAAATTTCTTCAAGGTAAATTAGCTATCCTTTTTGCAGCGAACATCCATTGTCACTTTCTTAGTAAACTATTGTTGAGTGTAGTAATAAATTTTTTATGGTACTATACAGGATAGATAGGCACACATGAATTATAAATGAGCATAAGCAAACAAATACACCAAGACAATACCTTCGCCAAGTCATAATGTGGAGTAGAAAATACAGCTCCGAAAAAACTGCTAAAAATGATTCAATAAAATAGGTTAAACAATATTCCGTGTAATTTGCAGTCTACTTCTGTCAATCCAGACTAGTAAAATTTCAAGTTCTATCTGGCCATCAGACTTGGTTCATGAAGTCAACTTGGAAGATTATGCAAACAATAGCTTAATTCCTTAAACAAGATTGACTTTGTATTAAATACAACACACTGTGATACAATAGCTTAATCTCTCATGGAATTTGAGAGATTGAAAAGATTATTAGATTTTGTAGAATACACAAGACACTTTGAAGGTTTAACAATTACACAAAAGCAAGTATTAAAAGTAAAAAAAATGATCATAACTTTAGTTTAGAGACTTCGGAGACAAAATGACAGAATAACACTCTGTCTAAAGGATTTCATTGTCTGTGACTTCCAATCAAAACTATATTTTCATATGAAAAGGAAAATGCACCATAGCCCTCAATAATCTCAACTGATAATAACTAAAACATGGCAAGGCATACTATGCACAGGATTTATCATGAAAAAGAAAACTATAAACTCTGACTAATGCACAAAAATAGTTAAATAGAATTAGTGTACCATATTGCACATTCCAGTAAATCATCTGAATATGGTCACTGGACAATATTGATGTTCAAGGAGCAAGATGTGGGTTTCATGTGGCCGGGAGAACAAGATTCTACAACTTTTTCGTGTAATGAACACATTTATATCCTGCATATTGACCACCATTCTACCACTTATGACTAATAACTTAGGAAGACTTTCATGTTTCTTTGTACATGGTAAATGTGGGAGCATCCATGGTACTAAATAACACCAACATTACGATGATGCTTCTACAATATAAACTTGATCTCAAGTCCAAGCAATCTTACCAACTATAAAGCTTCTTCAATGGAAAGATTAAAGCCACTTATCTCTCTTCAGTGGATGACAGTGAGAAATGGAAGTTTTTTCTCTACACCAAGAGAGCAATGTAGACCTCAATTGAAAAGCATAGCGAAATCTGCATTATGAAAGCCAACCAATTCCAAATTGGCATCTTCAGCACAATTAAACCATTGCAATTGGCAGCAAGCAGGCTTTACATTGATCATGCAACTGTTAAGACTTTTCGACAAAAAACTCTCATTTCTCAAATTTCTCAATTAGAGTATAGTTCCAATCTCCATGAAAAAGGAAAGTCGTTCTAAAGAGGTAGAGATGATCAAATAGAATAGCATTGACTTACAAAAGGTAACAACCAAGGGAAAGAGATAATACTTCTGGGCTATTATAAGAAAAAGGCTTTGCATGGATCTCATGCCTAATATTCATAACATAAAACTACAAAAAAAACATAAGGGTAAAAGAGCTTGAGCTTCAATTCAGCAGACCTGAAGGGCACTTGCAAGATTAAGACATTTTCCTAAAGCACTCGATGGCCATCATATGTTTCATTGGACTGTAGTTCTGAATTAATTCCTTATAGTATATTCTAGCAATTCATAATTTTCTTACTGATTTACAAGTCCAGACAAACAATGATTCCCAAGATAATAAAGTAAGAATTTATGTAAAGTCCTCAACAATTATTCAAATTGAAGTCAAATGGATATAAACTCTGGAACATAAGAAATATCTTAGAAAATAAATAACCATTATCACCAATCCCCAACTCAGAGGGGAAGCCCACCAAATACAAGTGCAATATAACAAATGTATAATAGTCTAGCAAATCAACAGATAGAGGAGAGAAAAATGCATAGAAGATTTGATTCATTACTTGATCATTTCTTTGGCAGATTTAATACAGGTGAAATATAACTAGCATATAATAGTCTAGTAAATCAACTAAAAGGAGAGAATACTGCATAGCAGACCTGATTCATTACTTCCTTGATCATTTGTTTGGCAGATTCAATTTGTCTTTGGTCTCCAGTCACACGAACAATTCTTTCCTTTGATGCATCACCCTCAGGTAGATGTTGTGGAATTAACTAACAGCAGAAGTAATAAGGTAGAAACAAACCAAGCAATTGATTATCAGTGTGTTAAAATTAACCAATATTAAATTCAAGGGAAATGATTTATTCTAATATCACTACCTGTATTCGAGCACCAGATCTAGTTTGTAGATTTTTAATAGTCTCACCACCCTTGCCTATGATTATACCTACCTATACAATGGAAAACACAAACTAATCAAGAAAAATTATCTAAAAATAAATGCATATGGATTACATGTACCTTCTCATTTGGCACTGTAATTTCAAACTGTTCTCCACCAGATTGTAAAGTACCAAAACCTCTGGCCACAAGGGATGGTGAACCACCAGCCTCGGCCTAAGAAGAAAAAGGTGTTGGATGCAATTAGGAAGCAATTCAAGAGTTAGGCATGTAGCTAAATTTATCATGATAATAGAACATAAGCCAAGATGGATTTGCAAATAATCACCACGCAAACCTCAGCAATGACATCCTTTACGAGTTTCTCAGCCCTGTTAATGCTGTCCAGGGACCCAATTAGTTCCACTGGCCGACAATTAGAGCTTGGATCAGCTTCAGCATCTCTTGTTATCTGAATTTTAGCACCTGAGTTGTACTGCAGGTATCTTATTGTCTCACCAGATTTCCCAATAAGAACACCAACCTGTATATGATGTTTCATCAATAAATCTCATTCTCAAATGAGCACAATTAGAGAAACTCAATGTCTTTTTCCATGCCAAATCTCCAACTTGATGAAAATGATTGTTGTGTAGTATATTATTATGGAGTAAAAGAAAGAACACATGTTGGTTTGCAAACCATTAATCTGCTATAATTGGACAAGCATCCATGTTATGTAGCACATTCAACATGTCCACTATAAAAAATTGCTAAGATAAATCAAAAGAAAATGAAAATAATGCCACTCCATATCAGATTCCAATCAATCTATGAATGCATAACATAATGTTTAACATGGGCACATGATAAAAAAAAAAAAAGCAGTTACTTTCTGTGTTTGCCACAAAATGCAATCAGCGTGACAGTAATAATGTTATGCAAAGAAAATTTATCTTCACAAATTCATATTGAATATAACTAAAAAAATAACCAACAGATGAATAAAGTTACTGCCAGGCATCACACAGCCCAATACAGATAGAAAACAAGAGGTTATTTTCCACTATGTCTGCCATAAATGCAATCAGCTTGACAGACAATGATGCCATATTTGTATATAACTAAAATTAGCCAACATATGGATGAAGTTAATATGGCTCTCTCTTTCAGATTTATTATTGTAATGTTGGAGGTAGATAAATTAGTTATTAGATTGTTTAGTATAGCAACATGTTCCATTGTTCTTATGAATGTCCTTGGATTGCCTCACTGCTGTTCCATTCTAGTTTATCCTTGAATCCATTATTGTTCATTTAACTTTTCTTTTTACAAGCAACATGGTGTGATAACAACACTGATATCAACCATCTCAATTTATCAAAGAATATTGCAGGACACCCAAACCTAACCATCCATTCAAATTACAAATGAGATGAAAATCTAGGTCATTCCAAAACATAAGATGAAGTTATCTAAATTGACAACATGCAAATTGAAGCTCTTGCACAAATTCAAATACACAAGAATAAACTAAGAGACATGTATTGAAAACATTTGAGATTCGGGACATTAATTGAAAAAACACAATTTATAGGAAGATATCAAAAAAATACTAGGAAGGAAGTACCTTATTGTTAGGCACTTCAATTTTACGAGTTGTTATGACTGCATCTGCTGAAGGTGCATCGACACTCTCAACATTTTCTCCAGGCAGAACCTTACCATTTTCTTCTGGTTTAGTTTCCAATTCTTGTAACTCTTTGCCAGTGTCAGAAGCAACTGCATCTGTTAACAAGTGTCACCAGTTTGATATCTATCTTAAAACCAAACAAAGCTAAAAGCAAACAAAGGAAATCCACCCTCCAATAAATGGAAGAATGTAGAAAGAGACTAAACAACCACAAGCAACGATGTCATTAACTCATCTATCAATCCACGTCACACTCCATGTTAGTAGTGTATATATTCATGATTTCATTATTTGAAAGTATACAGTAAAAAAAAAAAATCCAGGCCAATATAGATTCATGGAACCATTTCATTAAAATATCAAACAACCAGCCATAGAAGTCACTCAAAAACTACCAAAATAAAAGAGGCAAACGAACCATTGACTTCTGCATCTTCACGTTGCATCTGGTTATCGGTTTTCACTTCAGCGGCCTCAGACACCTCTACCTTATGGTTGTCATTTTCTGTATCGTCCGTTTGTACGACATCCGCTGCACAATTAGTGTACCAATGAGATACAACCCGAAAAGAAGAACCACTAAGTAATCAAATTACGAAAGATCCTAAATACAGAATCCAGAGCCATCCTCCGACACACCTTCGGGGATATCTCCCTCGCCCGATCTAGGGTCGTCGGCGGCAGCTAGGGCGGGGAAATCGGTTGCGACTTCTTGCTTCTTGAGTGGCGTCTCTTCACCGACGTCACGGAACTCCGGATCCTCAATTTTCCGCTTGTGGCTTTCGCCGACAGTTACGGTCTCGTCGGCTGCGGCGCTGGATCCGTCGATTTTCACTCCTGGCGAAGACTTGACTTCTCCTTCTGCGACGGCCTGATCAACAGCCAGCTGCACTTCGGAATCCGCCATGGTAAGAGACGACTAATAGAGCCGGAGATCGAGCAGCCAAACGGTCAAACGGGAGAAGGTACGGAGAGGAACAGCGAATAGGGTTTTTGATCCGATTGGAAGGGGGAACTGCTCTCTGCGTTTTTATAGTACGGCGGGCTGGACCGGCTGGTTGATGGGCTTGTGAGCACACTAGTTAGATGGGCTTTTCAACATCACACAAAATTAAAAATTATTATAATTATTAAAAAGGCATCTTTTATTTTAAAAGAATTTAAAAATAATATCTTAATATATTATTTATTCCAAAAAATATTTTTATTTCTACATTATTATAATCACGATGCAGTAATTGCTATAATATTTAATAGTAATAATGTTAAAATAAATTGATTCAACTTATTTAAAAAAATATTATACATAGTACACTATTATATATAAAAAAAATATTTGCTAACTTAGTCTAATTACTTAGACTTGATTGAAATGTGATAATGATTTTATCCAAATCGTTTTAAAATGACTACTAGTTAGTCATTCAGTGGATATTCATTTTGAGCTTTCTAAATTGACGTTATCAATTTAATACAAGATTTACCAAGTGAGTAAATAATTTTTTATATAGAAATGTTTTATGTATAATATTTGAAGATACTTAATAAAATAGAGATGCTAGTCATGGACCTTGGCCTATGCCTTCAGCTGGACTTGAATATAGTGACTGACGAGTGTATTCGTACACTTTTCAAAAGACAGCCACACGAATAAATGTTTTGATGATAAATGGGGTAGTACTTACCAATGTCCAGTTTATTAGAGAAGTGACAAGTTTATTACAATATGATAAGAGATAATATTTATCATGTCTATCCAAAACTCCCATCTATTAGGGTTTATTATTTTCTTCCAAAAGAAAATATATCGATTAGGAATTTATTCCTCCAAGTTATCTATGTTTCTCCTAGTGCATGTAGTTGTAGAAGCTAAATCATGTAAAAAAATTTAATATATTTTTTATATCAAGTATCAATATTTTACAATTCAACTAATCGTAAGATAAATAGTCCGGTCCCCTATTTTATCCATCAAATTAATTCAAGAAGCGTATGTAAATTTCTTTGTATTATGGTAAAAAATGATTCGCTCGTCCCAATACCTCTGTTAATCCGTCTCTAGGTCAATATAGAGGAGGTGTCAACTCGTTTCTAAGTCAACACAGAGGAGGTAAATCATATGTGCTACTAGCCCGGACAATGACTAGTGTTTAGGGGAGGGCGGGAATATCGCTACAAGCCAGGATTTGACCCTCAGAGTTCATTGTGGCAACACCCCATGCACTAGCCACTATTCCATTCCGAGAAAACAAAAACTAAGGTAGGGTAAATTTTTTAGAGTGGCTGGGCCCACCGCTTCGCGGCCCCATATCCCAAAAATCTCAGAAGAGATTTTTTGAGGAGCATCATTACCACTTGGTGGATTTTCCTGTATTATGGCAACTACTGCTACATACCAACTCGGATGACTCGCAAGGTCGATGGATTTCCTGGTATGGTCATTGATTAAGTGAGTTTTTTTTTTTAATCATTTTCTCTATTTTGATGGTCTTCTAATTTTGATGTTATGTTAAGACATGCATTATAATTAAAGGTATAATTTTAGATTTAAGGAGATAGTGTAGGGTGAAACTAAGGTACCCATCCTCGAGTAATGAAATTAGATGGTCTCCTAGACCACATTTGAGCTAGACATTTTTTTGTTTTAGATCAAATTTTATTTTTGTTTTGGATAAACTTTGAGGTATGTGCACGGACTTATTTGTTTAGAAAATGTTGTACTTTTACTTTTTAAAATTTATAAAGGTTAAAAAAACTAAAATTTAAAATAATTATTTAGTATTAGTTTTTTTATATGTTAAAAATTTCGGTTATAGAATTTTAAAATATTGATATGATTTTAATTGAAGGAATTTTCACTAAAAAAAATAAATAGTTTTACTTATGAAAATTTTCATCGTAATTTTGTCAGTACAAAAGTTTAGTGATAGAATTACGATAGAAAATATTTTATCAAGAGGTAATTTATCATAAAATATTTTACCGATGGAAAATAAACTCCGGTATTTTCTGATGGAAAATAATCTCTATAGCAAATATCACTGACAAAATAATATATTTTGTCGATATATTTATAAAAGACTTACCAACGAAATTACCTATTCCATCGGTGGTTGTCGATAACCATCAACAAAATAGGTGATTCCATTAGTAAATTATAAAGGGATTATCGATAAATACAGTATTTTGTCGGTAATCACTGACGGAATACCGATTCCGACAGTAAATATCAAAAGATTTATCAGCAGACTAAGATCGATATTCTGTTAATACATCTTTCAATATTTACTAACAAACATCGGTATTTCGTCAGGACTTTAAAAAAAAAAAATCAATCCAACAAACTTGAATTAGGTCCTACCCTACTTATAATTTTTATATACAAATAAAATCATTATAAATGATGACATTCACAATTCACATAAACATATTTTACATTCATCCAAACAATCACATTTCACAATCAACAGATCAATCACATTTTCACAATACAAGCACATTTCATAATCCATATTAGAAACAATCACAACCATCTAAAATAAACAATATTTAAACATAATCCAATAATAGAACATCTATACAGACAATTTAATAGAAAAAATTATACTATTCATAATCCATAATCCAAATAGTACATCTATATATAAAATAGAAATAGAAAATCTCCTTCAGAAAGTTAAATACAATAGAGTTATATCATATTTATGTATAAATAAAATTGTTGCAAATGTATAACCAAATTTAATACATGGATAAATAAAATAAGCAAATGATGTTCATTAATGTTAATAGGTCTAAACTCCTAAAACATATAGTACTACAATGTTTAGAAATTAGCTAATTTCTGTATGATAAATATATTTTGCATGATTTATATATGATAAAAAATTGAGTTTTAGTTGAACAAATCTAAAAAAAACTAATCAACAGGATCTAATGGATACTGAGTCTCCTGTGAATCAAAATCAAATGGAACTGGTGGCGGGGGTAAATTAGCTATGAATCGTTGCATATGAGCCATGAAAGCATCATGATCCTCACGTTGCTTCCGATCCTCATCAACTCTCCTCAGCGTCCAGTAGTCCACTATTCCATCTTCTTATCCATTGAGGCAATTTGAGTGCACAATTCTTGATTTTTTTTGTCTTAAAGATTGTATCTTAAAAGAAAAGGAAGAGGAACCATCACGACCCCTAGGAATGTGACTTTGGGCTGAGAGCCAAGGCCATAGAGGGAGTTTTTTGTATCCGTCCACCGACAACATCATAATGAATCTCATTTAGTGTTTCGGTGGATAGAGGTTGTGACTTTCCCCTCTGTTCGTGGTTGAGATGTCTGAACCACTCTATTTATCATTTGATCTTGTTTGGAAAAATATAATATGAATATTATTCAATTTGATCACAATTACTAAAGTTAATAAGATAGAAACAATTAAATGTAATAAATAAATAATCTTACGTATAGACATTCGATTTAGTATCGACAAATGTGTCATCCTTCTTTTGGTGGATCTTAAGAAAAACCTCCATACAAGTAGGTTGGTGGGCTAGGTCACATTCCTACATACACAAATAATTTGGTATAAAATTATACAAATTTAATAATAAATATAAAATTTTCTTATTTAATTTTAAATTAAACTCACTATATCCATGACATGCTCAACAATATATCTGAAACCTAACGCATGCCAAGCCATTCCAGTGCTCGGGCCACACGACTTTGTATTTCTATTTGCTCTAGCTTTTTCGGCATTTGCTTTATACCTTTCTGGAGTCCAGATGGCCGTCCATGCACTCCATATCTCAGCTGGCACATACACCGGCCTGATAGTCTTCTTTCTCATATAATAAAGAAGGTCTATATAAAGTTTGGAACAATAGCTATTCCAAGTATCTTTAAATTGTTGCTCTTGACTTTCCTCCCATGTATATCTTTGTTGCAATTATAAGTTGAATTAAAACTTTAGTATAATGAAGGATAAATATATTATAGAATACAAAGTATATTAAATATACTTACCACAAATTTATTATAATAAACAACTTGGTCTCTTGGTCTGCATGGCTATATGTAGTACCAGAAGGGCAGGCTCATTCCTTGAATTTACCTATGATATATATGGCAACTCTATGGCTATCAAGGGTAAACTTGTAAGAAAAAATATTAAGGTATGAGAAATATTATAAAGGAAGTGATATATGAATTTGAATTATTAATAACAAAAAACACTTACAAGTCTCCAACAACTCGTAGAACCTTGTAGCCATGGAGTGTTACTAAAATGTCCCTAGTTTTTTTATGCATGTCCAAGCATGTGGACGTCTCGAATTATAATTGCACTTACAACCATACATATTTTCAATTTAACTGAATTACTTAAAAAAAACCACTACTAGTAACATTTGGTACTGGTTATATGGTCCCAGAACTTATTTTATGAAAGGAAACATTTAGCTATGTGGAAACTAAACTGGAAGGTCTTCAGGTTGTACTGTCATTGTCCCGAGTTGACTCACTAGTCATCGCCTCCTGCCCCATTCATCTTATTACCTAAAAAGAAAAGTCATAATCTATGAGGCAAGAGACTCAACTTATTCAGAACAATATTATACAATAGTTAGTGCATATAATTTAGCGTGCTAAGGGAAACACATTTTATGTAGCTTAGAACTTACCTACTGGCATATCATGGACATGAGCATAGGCGTCGACATAGGCATATGAGCATAAACATAAGCATAAACATGTAAATAAACTAAGCATAAAATAAACATAGTCATGAACATGTACATAAACATAGACATAAGCATACTTGCATGACATATGTATACACATAAGAATAGACTTAATCATGAGTGTGTACATAAGTACACGAGCACAAGCATCAACATGTAAATAAGCTAAGCATAGGAATAAACATAATCATGAGCATGAACATATACAACCATAAACATAACCATATATGGTCGGTGAGCGGTTGAAACTCAGTGGCAGTGGGGGAATAAATCCCCTATCCTTGTATCCCACCCGGTCCGTCCCATGCTAGCCCGGGTGCTGCGATTTACCTCCCTCACAATGGCTGTGGGTCCAGTCGGTGGGGGCCCTGGGGGCGAGGGTTTCGCCTTTTGCTGCAATATATGGTCGGTGAGCTCCCGGGCTAAGGTCATCGATCACACTCAGTCCATAGAATTTGGTGAGCTCCCCGGCTAAGGTTAGTAGTCACACTCAACCACGTAGATTTGGTGAGTTCCTGGGCTAAGGACACCAGTCACACTGAATCACATAGATTTAGTGAGCTCCCGGACTAATGACACATGTCACACTCAACCACGTAGATTTGGTGAGCTCCCAGGCTAAGGACACTGGTCACACTCAACCATATAATTACATAAACATGTACAAAATAAGCTTAATCATGCACTTAACATAAACTTGATCACTACTTAACACATGAGCATGATCGTAAATCTTAACATAAACTTAAGCATAGACTTATGTATTAGCATAGCATGAGCATGTATAGCAACTTAAACATGGCATAATCATAAACCTCAAAAATTAACTGAACATGGTGGCTATTCTACTAATACTTTAAACTATGACATGGATAGCATTATATACAGGTTACAACCAAAAAGGGAAATTGAAACCTAAAATCAATTTGTTAGTGTGAATTAAATCTACCTCATTCCTAAATGCATGCAACGTTTTCACCTCTCATTCCTACATGCATGGAACGTTTTCCGTAAAATTCCATAGCACACATGATTACTACCACAAGGTTATCCATAGTCTTATAATCAATGTGTTAGAGTTAATGAGGTGAATTGCTTGCGTAGAAGTTTTACAATTAAGCTACTAGTGGCATTCATTGGGTTATTATGCTGACCGTACCTGGAAAATTTTATTTAAACCATATTTTGGAAAAAATAAAAGAAAACATGGAAAACGGTAGTAGCAACTACAACAAAACTTACATTAAATTGACGATATTCTTAAGAAAGCATTGTCCTTGATTAGGCCTCCTATGTAGTTTCTCTATATCTTACTATACCTCTAGGTTAAAGGCAATGATCCAGAACATAAAATTAACAATTAATCAAATTCCTAATTCCATCCATTTTGTGGGTCGTGCATTATCCAATCCAAGCATTAACAAAATATATTTTAAATTATTAACATATCCAACAGTAGCACCACTTGTCTGAATTAATTCATTGCATGCATTAATAAGGGTGGATCAAACATGTGTCATGGTATTTTAAAGCATTAACATTCATTGCATGCATAATAAGGGTGGATCAAACATGTGTCATGGTATTGACAGTAGCAAATTGAAGAAGTTAACTCTTTACCTAACACGTTTCCACAACTAAATCTCCGTTTCTAAACTAACTAAAGCATAAATTAGGTAAAGGACATGCAAGCTATCCTGTATGAGTAAACCATACCTCCATAGGCTACATGCACTAATTCATATATGAGGTATACATATAATTTAATTAAGGCATCAAGAACAATAGGATCCTAATTCCATAAAATTATAGAATTAACTAAAGCATTAAACAAGATTAAGAACATGCATTTAAATATTCGACTACCAACTCCCTCTTCTTGTCTTCCCTTGGGGCTTCTAGAACCAGTGGAGAACAATGGGAAGGAGAGGAAAACCTCCTCAGGGCCAGCGACAACCAGAAGATAAGGGGAGTTCAAGGTGAGAGTTTAAATAGAAGAGAGGCTTAGGATTTGGTCTAAGTTTTAAATTCTTATCTATTTTATAAATGTTAAGTTATTTATATTATTTTTATAAAACCTATTACTAGGTATAGACATCTATATCCATGTTTATATAATTTCATATATATTTTACTTAGTCATATAAATTTTATCCATGATACATAATATACAATTAATAATGCTATAATTTCTTAATGGATTATGAGTGCACGTTCTATCTCTATTAATTCCATATTTTCTTTATTTAATTCTATTTATTTATTTTTTGCAATTTATATTATACCGTATTAATTACATAATATATTATTTTATTTATATATTAATTAATTGAATAATCTCTACAAATTTATATACTAAGTTTTATCCCTAATTGATAAGTCTTTAACTCCTATATACTAAATTTTATCCACATGTATAGTTTTATTTTTTCCCCTTTTTTTTCATACACGTTACTTTTTCACATATGTTACTTTTTTATATATTTAGTAAATCATATACAATTTTATATATAATATGTCAATAATAATAATAATTATTATTATTATGAATAATCTTTATGAAAATTTTGTATACTTATATTTTATTATTTGGGTTAATCTACATTTTACATTGGTAGACTAAATTAAATAAATTCCTAATTATAATTAATCCAATAAATCTCTTAATTAAATAAATTCATATTCTAATTAAATTATAATTTAATTCAATAAATTCCCTTAATTAAATAAGTGATTTTCGACACTATATACTTTGCTTAAGATGTCAAAGTATAAACCTCCATGACCAAGGGGACCTAAATACCTCAACTCGAAGGAAACTTACGCTCGAGCTGCAGTAAATACTTCACAGACATATCTATATATGTAGAGAATCATATGAAGTCTTAAAACATGTTACTCCAATAAATTAGTTATCATAACAAGTATCCACGTTTAACTCTAAACATCTCAATGTCTCTCGATGATGTTCGAATACATCAATTCATTGACTAAGAAATATTTCAATACTTTTATAATTACACATGTAGAGACTCTCACTAGTTGTGATCCAATCACAAGTTTTCTCATACTATAAGTCGTATTACAAACATTCAGTAAATGAATTTAAGACCATTCAAATACATAAGTAAAGTGTACTTATATAGTGAATATATATATTTATCAAATAAATAGTACAAACCATAAGACGATTGTCCTAGGACACCTCTCAAACATAACAACATGATTGTGTGGTGGAGAAAACAAGAGGTCGTGTGCCCCTGCTATAAAAGTGAATTTTCTTTCCTTTTTACTCATCCTTAGTTTTGCCCCCCCCCCTCACCAAGAGAAGGGTTTCTCCCTCTAAAGGTGTCACGCCCCGCCCCTCCTTCTAAGGCGACGGGGGTGACTTTACAACTTACATACTTACTTGCTATAGCGGAAGTCGTATTTACAGAAATTAAAACTTTTCTTTTCTTAATAATCACCATAAAATAATAAGCCACATAGCATGCTTCATATAAGTTTTAAGTCATAATACCAAAAGCATAATTAAGAGGTCATAAGCAGTAACATCACTAGGCACAGTTCTTATTAACAAAAAGCAGGTCTTTCTCCTTTAGCCGAGCCACTACCACACACATCCTTCTAGCC
>JBBMJZ010000075.1:7768076-7796978 GCA_037833815.1 Zingiber zerumbet
CCCGGTTGAGGCGATAGTAGGTGTCGGCCCAGTTTAGGTCCATTTTGGAAATCCTAAACTGAGACCATGACTGGATCCAAGGCTAGAGGATAGGATCTAATTAAACACTAAACTGCTTATTTTTATCGTTCTAATTTTATTTTATAGGTTAGATATTTTGTATTGAACTAACATATTTTATAGGGCAAAATGAGCATAAAATGCCTTAGGTGAATAGTACTCGAGGCACCTTCAAGCTAATGGAAGATGCCTTGAGAACTGTTTATAGAAGGTGTCTTCGGTCGGATAAAATTAGACTTTATTGACGATAAGAAGTGAGCTATTCGGGATAAAAGTTTGCCTATGGAAGGCACCTTCAGTGCTATAGAAGGCGCCTTCCATCCCCTTTAAAAGAGTTATTCAACCAAGGCTGTATACACACCTTATTTACAAGCTTCTACACAATCGTGTGATGTTCCGACTGCTCCAACTTTGCTTTACTACTCTGCTATGATGTTGCTGTGCCTAATTGCTGCTAAGAGGCCATCCAACACATAGCTGAATCCTATAAATTACAAGTGTTGGGTAACTTTTATTTACAGTCAATTTTTTTATTACTGCTTAAAAGAAAGTATAGCTTGTTATACTCTTTGATCCGGTGGTAAGGAGGAGGAAGCCACGCAGGCGGAATTCAACGCCATATAGAGGTCAAGGTCAAGGTCAAACCGGCCGAGCCGAAGGAGCGCCTAGCCCTGGTCGACCGGCCTATGTGAACCAGCCGATCAGACGGTCGACCGGGCAGTAGAGCTCCTAGGTCAGACGAAAGATAGCTCGACCACGGGTTGGGTTTCCGACGCTTAGGGTAAAATAGCTTCGGCGCCGAGCGGCCATACCGCTCGGCCAAGTCGTGGGTCAATACGGCCAACTGGATCCGAGCATGTGGCCGGGAACCTTCCCGGTCAGTCCGATACACTCGCATGCCCGAACGACCGGAGCGTCAGGCAACCAGTCCGCCCGGCCGAGGAATAAAGCCCAGAAAATGACAAAAGGAGCAGCTGGTGATATCATCCTCGAGACAGCAGCCACCGTCTAACAGCATGGTCGGCGACCGAGCCGTACAGAAGATCGTATGGTGGAGGTTTCCACTGTCGTGTTAGAGATATGTTCGGACGGTTGCGGAATGACGTCAGACATGCTTTTCTGACATCCATATTTGAGGTATGTTTAGAGAAGCGTGCATGCATCAAGAAGCGTGCACGCATTAGGAAGCGTGCACGCGCCTCCCCGGGGTCCTATATAAAGACCCCTAGACTTCAGCGAAGGTATGCAATCTTCTTGCCACTGTAGCCACAGTATCTTCACGTTGCTTTGCTGCCTCTTCTTCGTTGCCTGACTTGAGCATCGGAGGGTCGTTGTCGGGAACCCCTTCCCGGCCCGGCTTTATTGCAGGTTCGTCAGAGGACCGCTTCATCGAGGAGGTCACGCGGAGAAAGACGCATGCGCCAAGTCCCCGGCATCCATCGACTCAGCTCCCGGACAGGATCACTCTTCCTAATCTCTCTATTGTATTCGATCCCCTCTTCCGCCAGTTTTGGAAGAGGTTTTTAGTGGATTGCCTGTCGATAGGTCCGTGGATTTGGGTCTTGGAGTAGGAGTCGCTGAAGACTCTAAGCCAAGTAAAATCGACCGAGAAGAAGGTTCTAATGGCACCCAAGGTTAAGGAAAAATCCAAAGAGGCCGCAACTTTGATATGAAAGGGAAAAGAGCACATTATGTACTTCCTATGCAATCACAAGAGACATTATCAAAATCAATATCCAAAAAGGAGGCTTCAGAGTAAGAACAAGAAAGGATGCTCAAGTCAAGGGGGAGCTTCCAACAACAAACCTAAGGTACTATTAGTTAATGATATTTCTCCATTTTAAGATAAAAGCATGCTAGAAAAAATTGTTATCATTTTAGTGCTATTTATCATGAAAATAAGAGGTATTATAATTCTAATAAGAATTATAGATCATATCAAGCTAGAATAACTTTCCCAAAGGATAGGAAGGTAGAAACTCAATTAGGCAAGAACTTTAAAGATATTAGATATGTGCCTAAAAGGAAAAATGCTCAGTACAATCCTGAGCAAAATGGCCTTTTTTGCCATAGTTGTAGTATGTCAACTTGCTCTTGGGTCTTTGTTTATATTTCTTTCCTTTTTTCTTGATTTGGTTTTTTGCAGCAATAACACTAGTCTTCTTTCCTTTCTTAAACCATTTTTTCTTATTCTTGTAACCAGAACCTTTTAGCTATAAAAGCTTGACCAGAAATCTTTGCAGATTCAATCCTCTCCGCCTCAAGTTTAACATGGCGTGAGACATCAATGAAAGTCTTGATACTTTCACTAGGAGTCAGATTCTGTTTCATCGTTTCCCAAGAATCAAGAAGGGAACGGATAACTGCCGTTCAATGATGGCATGATCAGCTTCAGAATCATCTTTTAGATCCATGTTTAGATCCATTTCTGGATCTACTACACACTCTTCCGAATCTTCTTCTAATTCCACGAGATCCATTTCTGGATCCTACTCAAATTCTTCGAGGTCCATTTTCGCGGGATTTGGATCCTCTTCAGACTCTACATGATTCTTTTCTTCGGGATCTAGATACTCTTCAGATTCTTCAGGATTCCATTCCAATTGAAGTAACTGCCGACACATCTTTGAATATGAGATGCGCCCTTCAGAGTAATCCCATAGTTGGTGTGTTATATCACTAAGATGTTCTGACAGTGACTGAACAAGAGCTCATCTTCTGTCTTTGTCCTGGACTTGATACTCTTCTCATTTGAGTTTTCAGAATATCCGATCGAGCCGACCATAAGCCAACTGACTCCGTGATCCGGGTCATATTCCAATTCCTTGATCTCTTCCTAAAGTTCATCTTGTCGTTCATAACTACCAGTCATCTTGTATATTGTTCGTGATATTTGGAATTAATAATAATGATGTCAGTACAAAACTGACAAACCAGTAACAAAATCGGTCAAATTCAATTCCCACATATACATGGAACAAATATATACAAAATACATAAGCAAATAAGAAAAATAAATTTTCTTTATTTGGGGAGTCTCAGTTCACTGACATATTGGATCTGTCGATCAGGAATTCAGATCTTAAGCTTAGTCCATTGTCTTTGTTAGAATTAATCTAATTTGGATAAGAATATTTGACATATGTTTTATTATTGTTTAAATCCATTTAAGTCAATCTCAGACTTATTGATCAAACTTAAGTCCGTTTGATCAATCTAATACCCATTGAATTAAGTTCGACTTATTAAAACAAATCTAATCTTTTTTGATCAAATTTGACACAATAGAACTAATCCGTCATATTTGATCAGCCCAACTTGTGTAATCAAATTACTCCAATTAATTCAACAATAAACTGATCTGGTTACACCAACTAATGGTTTGAACTAGTTCTAGGTATTATTGAATCAAACTAGTCTGAATTAAACTAACCAATAGTTTAAACCAGACCTGAATTTGATTGAACAATCTGGTCCAGTTCAATTTTTAATTAATTGAACTATAAATTAATTAAATATGTATTTATTAATTAATAATATATTTCTATATGTATTTAATTAATTAATAAATATATTTAATTAAATTTTAATCAAATATACAAATAATGTTTATTTTTTTAAGTGTTTTGAGAAAAGTTTGTTATTAACAAAAGGGATGAAGACTAATAAATATTGTTCATTCTCTTTTAATCGATTACTAAGATCGTTTAAAAAACTTATTTAATTGATTACAGTGCTTGAATCGATTACACCAATCGACTGCATAGATTTACTGTGATTCGTTAGTTTAATCGATTACATAGACTTTAAATCGTTTAAGATATGTTTTAATCGATTAGTTTAATCAATTAAGATATGTTTTAATAGATTAGTTTAATCGATTAAACTGCTTCTTCTCTTCTCTGTTGCGACCGCGACACTCTCTTCTTCTGCTGCGACGAACGCCAGGGGCGGAGCCAGGATTCAAAAATACCTTGGGCTAACTATTGATTATAATTGATAACATAAATTATTTAATTTAAAAATATAAATAAAATAAAAAACTATGTGAATATTAATTTTTTTTAAAAAAAATGTAATAAAAATATTTAATTTATAATACATTTAAAATCATTAAAAACTATAAAAATGGTGCTCTTTATTTTTTTTTAGAATCAACAATATTAAAAACTATTCTAATAAGTTTTATAATTAAAAATATTCATTTTATTATTGTTATAGAAATGAGAAAGTTAAAACAAGATCAATCAACCTACCCATTAAATAAATATATTAGATTTAGTATATAAGTAAACTATATAATTATAATTCTCAAATATAGTAACCAATGAATTATTTCCTCAAAATTCACAACAATAAATTTTTAGGCCAAAAATCGAAACTTAAAAATTCATATATATTATCTCCAAATATCATCTCAACTCAAATAATCTCAACCAATAAACAATATTAGCTAGATACATGAGTTGAAAATCAAACTAAATCAAATAGATAAAATTTTCACTCAAGGTAACCCACAAATCAAGCAATACAAGTTGGAATCAAACTCCAAAACTCTCAAAATCACAACTAAATTGAGTAGGCAAATTTTTTAACAATTGATCATCTAAAAAATCTAAAACCAAGATCTAAAATAGAGTTGAAAACTTCTCAAAAAATGAAGCAAAATCGATTTGGGTCATAATAAAGTAGTCACATAGTGGTTTTGCTGAAATAATTATTGAAAAATGGAAGGGAAGCGATGGTCATGACCAGGTTTGGTCTGGAATTTTCCTAGCGTTCGAATACACATATCCCATTACCCAAATTCTAGGAAATCACTGACGAAATGATAGGAATCAAAGGAAAACGGCTCGCTTATGACATGCACTAATTAAGGTTTGTTTTTCACCGTTTCTTACTAAATATTATACTTCAAGCTTTTTCTGGTAGTTTTTTTTTTGTAGTAATCGGTTGGAAATTAGAAGAGGGAGTTAATGGAAATAGTCCATAAGTTATGGGGCTAGATAAAAAAAATTTCAAATGAAATGCAAAATTTAGGTGGGGTTCATACCCTCAAATATCGATGTGTCCTAATATATTTTTTTCATAACTAAGATAATTAGATGGGTGACTTAGTAAAAATACTAAAAAGAGTTATTGATTGAACATGTTAGAGTTATTTTGATGTTAAAAAATCATTCATCTCAATATATTATGTTAAATTGATATTTGAGGGCATTTATATAATCAGTAGAATTAGACAAACACATAGGAAGTAGTTTTATGTCATTTTGACTCTGAAGGTCCCTTAGCTGGTTTCTAACACATTTTATTTTTTATTTTTATTTTTCAATTCAGCAACGAATCCTAGGATTCATCGCGATAAATTCAGGGATTCATCGTAGAATTGAAAAAAATAAATATGTTAGAAACCCGTATATGGACCTAAAGAGCTCGAAATGACATGAAATCAATTTCTATGTGTTTGTGTAAATCTCCTGATTCTATAAATATCCTTGTCAATTTGACCTAATATATTGAGATTAATGATTTTTAGAACACAAATGCATTCAAAAAATCTAATTTATGTTGAAAAAATCACTGATCTTAATATATTGGATCAAATTGATGTTTGAAGGTATTTATATAATTAGGAGAACTCTCTAGATCTCTCAATTAGTTTTCATATCTTTTCGAGCTCTCTAGATCTCTCAATTAGTTTTGAGCATATTTATTTATTTATTTATTTATTTTTTCAATTCTGCAATGAATCCTAGGATTCATCACAAATTTGGGGAAGAATCCTTCGATTCGTTGCAGACTTAGTGATGAATCCTAGGGTTTGTTGCAGAATTAAAAAAAGTAAAAAATAAATAAATATGTCAAAAACATGCATATGGACCTAGAGAACTTGGAATAACATGAAACCATTTTTTATGCGTTCGTATAAACCTCATGATTATATAAAGACTCTTAAATATTAATTTGACCGAATATATTGTGATTAGTAATTTTTTGAATATAATTTTTTTAAAAAAATCTAATTCATATTTAAAAAAAATCACTAATCTCATTATATTAAGTCAAATTGATATTTGAGAGCATTTATATAATCAAGAGAATTAGAAGAATATATATGAACTGATTTCATATCATTCTGAGCTTTCTAAGTCCCTCAACTAATTTTGGACACATTTATTTATTTTTATTTTCAATTTTGTGACAAATGATTCATCATAGATTTGCGACAAATCCAGGATTTCGTCACAAAATAAATTGTTGACGATTCCTAGGATTCATCGTAGAATTGAAAAATAAAAACTAAATAAATAAATTTGTTTAAAATACCCATATGGACCTAAATAGCTCGAAATAACATGAAACCAGTTTATATATATTTATATAAATCTCCTTAATATATAAATATCTTCACATATCAATTTGACCGAATATATTGAGATCTATGATTTTTGAATTTGAATGTGTCTAAAAAATATAATTCATGTTCAAAAAATTATCGATGCTACAGATTGGGTCAAATTGATTCTTGAGAGCATTTATATAATCAGGAGAACTAAACAAACATATAGGAACTAGTTTCATATTATTTCGAGCACTCTAGGTCCCCAATTGGTTTCAGACACATTTTTTTTTTTTCAATTTTGGGACAAATCCTAGGATTCGTCGTAGAATTTATAAAAAATTAAAAAATAAATAAATGTATCTGAAACTCGCATATGGACCTAGAGAGCTCGGAATAATATGAAATCAGTTCCTATGCGTTCGTATAAACTTCTGATTATTAAATGCCCTCAAATATCAATTTGATATAATATATTGTGATCAATAATTTTTGAACATGAATATGTCCGAAAAATTTAATTTATGTTCAAAAAATCACTGATTTTAATATATTTGGTCAACCCAATGTTTGAGGCCATTTATATAATTAGAAAAATAAGACAAACACATAGGAATTGATTTTGTGTCATTTTGAGCTCTTCAGATCTCTCAACCAGTTTCAAACACATTTATTATTAGTAGTAGTATTTTAATTTTTTACCAATATGTGACGAATCCATGGATTTGTCGCAGAATTGACTACATCAATTCCATATATTTTAGAAGCTTTTGTGACGAATTCTGAATTTGTTATAAATTTTGCAATGAATATCATTTTCGTTGCAAAATTTATAACGAATATGGAATTTGTCGCACATTCTATGATGAATATCGAATTTCATCGCTAATTGGCAACATACTTTGTGACAAAATATTATTTATTGCTAATTTATAATAAAACGTTTTGGTTGTTAATTTTGTTACTAATTAGCAACAATTTCTTATTTTCTCACAAAATGTCACAATTTAGGACAAAAATTTTTCATCCCTAAATCAAGTTTTTTTTTATAGTGCTAGTTTGATCCTTAGTATTTCCATCCAAGCTTGCAATGTAAGTAGAGGTCCTAACTTATAGATATATTGAATTACTAAAAAGTAAGAGAAAATTACATTTTTAGTCGGATAAATTCAACTTTTTTTTTCCCCCAATTTTGGTCGTATTATGTACAAATTCACATTCTTTATTAACTTGTATATTTTTTTTAAATTTTGGTTCCATTATCTACCAATTCGCATTCTTAATATATTAACTTGTATTTTTTTCGATTTCAATCCTTTTTTTTTGTCCGGAATTCAAATAGACAATCGATGATTACTTAACTGACGACAACGACGCTGACATAAAAAATGAATGGTGATCCCCCATTATTCTCCACCATAAGGAAAAAAACTCAAATTCCGGTCAAAAAAAGATTGAAATTGGAAAAAAAAATACAACTTAAGTACTAATTAAGAGTGTGAATTTATAAATAACATGACTAAAACTAGAAAAAACAAATGCAAGTTAATGTATTAAATATGCAAATTTGTAGATAAGATGACCAAAATTAAAAAAGTACAACTTATGGAACTAATTTTTTTTTTCAAAAATTAATTTAAATACTTATTTGGAGTCTAATTACCTACACATCTATATTTGAAGTTATTGTACGCATTGCTTGATGTAAAATAAATAATGGATTTGATAAGTAATGAAAAGATTTTAGTTTTATATTAGGAGTTGAATGACTTGAAGGTTGGTTTGTAATGAATTGTAGGTATTGAAGAGCTGATCACATATGGGGAACTACCCTCTTGTGCATGACCTCTCAGGGGTGTAAATCTAGGATATGAATTGTACTCAATCCATGTGACTCTATGTTTCCTCTTATTTCTTCTTTGTGTCGAGTCTCGAGTCTCGAGTCTCGACAAGACAAATTCCCACTTGGACTCACTCGGTCTCCCGACCACTTGACCATAGTAAGCTCACTCAGGCTTTGGATCTATCAGGTGATTTGGCACATACACAAATTGAGACTTGACATTCAATCACTCTGAGTACTCGGCCTTGCATCACGACTAGTTGCCCTATGCTCCCGAGCATTCTACTTCTCCTCCATAGCACCCAAACTTAACTCCTAAACTCTCAACACATTCAAGCTGTACTCAGCCCTCGAACATCCTACTCGGCTTAACAACAATGAAGGTCATATCCACAAATAAAGATAAGTCTGAATTTTAATTTACAATACCTCCAACACTTTTTCCTCTTAAAAAATGTTATAGATTAACCAACATTTTAACTAACAAATAAATTAGATCTAATTTTTTTGTTTTATTTTTGTAGTTCCTCGAAATGAACATCAAAAAGGTTCAATCATTAATTTGCAAAAACGTAATTACTTATTTTAGCCTCTTTGACTTTGTATTATTGAGTGGATTTGAAAAGATATGAAAGATTTTTCTCTAAAAATATTCATATAACTTTTATTGAAAATGAAAGTCATCCACAATTTCAATCCATAGATACAATAATTAATTTAATCAAATTTCTAATAAAATTATAAAGGATTAAAATAAGGGAAAATTATCCTAGACTCCAAACTCCATTTCTTACTCAGCCACTGTGTCAAAAAAAAATAATTTATTCTCACTTCCTACTTATAAAGTTTTTTTTTTATTTTAACTCCCTAATACACAGTGATTTACCTAATTATCTTATTTTCTAAGGTACAAAAAATTTAAAATGAGGTATAATTCTTTCTAAATTCAGTACCATTTAACTAAAAATAATATATTTCCTATCAATTGGGCAACTCGGATCAATTGGGAATCAATCAATTTGATTATTTTTTATAGGTAAAAAAAATCTAAAGAAAAGTACAATTCCTCTTAAATTCAGTACCATTTAACTATAATCGAGTATATTTTTTATCCAATTAAGCACGACTCTTTTTTCTACTTGACTAATTGGTTGGGAGTAATTTGTTCCCACTCCTAAACTTTTCTTTACTTCAACTTCCTAATGGACACTGATTTACCTAATTGCTATTATTTTTTAAAATAAAAAAAGTACAAAATGAGATATAATTTTTCTTAAATTTAGTACAATTTAAATATAATTTAGTATATTTTTTTATCAATTGGGCAGCTCTAATCGATTGGGATTTGTTTGACAATCAATCAGTTTGTCGTGAGGGGACAAAAGCCCTCATTATCTTTTATAGGTAAAAAAGTCTAAAATGAGATATAATTCCTCTTAAATTAAGTATAGTATCATTTAACTAGAATTGAGTATATTTTCTATCCTATTGAGCACAACTATTTTCCAACCTAACCAATTGATTGGAAGTCACGCCAATCGTCAATCAATTCAACCTAAGTCAATCGATTAGTATGACCTTCCAATAAAATTAGTCAGGTAGAAAAAAAAGAATCATACTCAATTTGATAGAAAATATATTAGATTTTAGTTTAAATATACTAAATTTAGAATGAATTATACTTCATTTTAGACCTTTTATATCTAAAAAATAAAGATAATTAGGTAAATCGATGTGCATCAGAGAGCTAAAGAGAAAAAAATTACATACAAGAAGTGGGAATAAATTTTTCTGATACATAGAATGAGGAGGAAGTTGAGTTTACCATTAAGGATTTTAGGACAATTTAATTTTAGAACAATCGAACACATTTTAATAAGAAAATTAATGTTGAAACACTTATGATAAATAATTGTTTGAGAATATCGATTTCGAGATTGTTCTAAAAATTGATGACACCAACTATAACATACTGTAAACATTTTTCTATGGTGATCTGAGAACGATTGGTAGTTTAGATTAGCCTTTGTGAGTGCTTATGCTTCTAGATTTATCTTAATGAAAATTTTTTTATGGATATCGATTAGTCGGTTAGAAAAATTAACTATCTGAATTTAAAAAAAAGTAAATTAGAAAAAAAATTCCACAACCACAACTTAAACTTTATCCTCAGCTCCCATGTATTCTCACCTTCTAACCGAACATAATATATACCAATTTAGCTAATTACCCTCATTTTTATATGTATAAAAAGTTTAAAGGAGGTATAATTCTTCTTAAATTCAATACAATTAGGAACATATTAATCGATTGAGTTACGCTGAATCGATTGACTTACGCTGAATGGATTCATCCTGAGTTAATCAATTGATATGAGCTCCTAATCAATTGATTGGGTGAAAAAGAGTTGTGTTCAATTTGATAGAAAATATACTGATTTTTTTATCAAATGTACTGAGTTTAGGAAGAATTATACCTTCTTTTAGACTTTTTGTACTAATAAAAAAATAAAGAGCAATTAATTAAATCAGAAAATATTTATTTTCACTTCCTAGCCAAACATAATGGACATCAATTTACTTAATTATTCTTATTTTTTATAGATAAGAAAAGTTTAAAAGGAGATATAATTTCTTTTAAATTCAGTACCATTTAAAAAGAATTTAGAATATTTTTCATCCAATTAAGCACAACCCTTTTTACATCTGACCAATCGATTAGGAATCATACTAATTGATTGACTTAGGTTGAATTGATTCATTCTAAGTTAATCGATTGGTCTGAATCTTAATAATAATCGGGAGTTGCATGTAAGAAAAATTATTATGTATATATATATATATATATATTAGGGAGTTGTATATAGGCAAAATTTGCATACACGGGTGGAAATAAACTTTCTCTTGGACTTTCTTAAACTTACTCTAAGGTGGGACTGAGAAGAAAGAATAGTCTGAGTAGGGAGTTCTGAGCAATTTTTTCTTAAATAAATTGATTATAATGATTTTATTTTAATTGCGGCCATACTTTTGTGAGTTTTGTCTATTTATGTGATTTATTTTATTTTAATTGAGGCTCCTGTTCGTTTTCTGCTATCATCGCTCGATTCTTCTTTCTACGGGAACGGCGATGGCGGAGACAGGGAAGATCACGCTGTACTCCTACTGGCGGAGCTCATGCTCACAGCGTGTTCGTATCGCCCTTAATCTCAAAGGTAAAGTGTTCGCCGATTGACCTTTTTTTCCTTCTTCGGCGGTCGGAATCGGTGATATCGTCTTTATTCTGTCGGTAGGGTTGGACTATGAGTACAAGGCTGTCAATCTGTTGAAAGGAGAACACTTTGATCCAGGTTAGGGATTCAATTCCTCCTCTGCGCTATTCGAATTATTTCTTTTCGTTCTTATTTTTTTTTTCTCTCTTGAGCATTGATTATTCGTGTTTGACATTAGAATTTGAGAAGCTAAATCCAGTTAGGTATGTTCCGGCACTGGTAGATGGGGATTTTGTTCTTGCTGATTCATTTGCCATAATTTTGGTGAGACTGAAGTTGATTACTTTGCCCTGTTTAATTTCTTGTCAAGTTTGGCTTATTTTCATTCCAAATCTCATATTTTTGTTGGTTTTATGAAGTATTTAGAAGACAAATACCCTCAGAATCCCCTGCTTCCGCAAGACCTGAAAATGAAAGCACTCAACATCCAGGTGAGTCACATATGGGGATGTCATGAGTCTTGGTGTCTGCTTGACCCAACTCCTAAGTAGCAGGATATTAAGGGGATCTATCTGCAAAACTTATTTGAGTTTTGTTTTTATGAGGCATTCTATTCTTGCTCTGTTTCTGAATATTTTATTCTTAATTTTCAGTGTGTACTTTTAGTGTTTGAGTTTTTTGGCGATTGAGTAGGATTACACATTCACATTTGAAGTAGTTTGAGACCTATCTCTACAATAACAAAGTGCCAATAGTGCAATGACAAATTGTTTTCTGTAGAAAAGAAAAGTCAGTTCGTGCTGAATGCTGTGTACAAATGACCTTTTTATTTGTTTTAAAGTTTATATGAACTATAGTTCATATCATGGTACGTTTCATATTACCATGTCATTGACTTGCTTGCCCCCTTTTATGTTTGTATTATTCAGAACCTCCTTAATTGGTAATCCCATGAAGGTTACAAGGACTGTGCTCAAAATGAGTATATAAAATTGATCATGTCATACAACTAATACAATTCATCATTCCTTCTTTTTTAATGGGTGAGTGGATTCGGTCACGTCTATCATGGGTGGATTCGCTCATTTTCTTATAACAAGTGTCAAATCTAGATATCTCTATCAAGATTATGATCATCAACTAACACTTCAATTAAACTGTTTAGGTCCAGCATAAAAAATTTATTCTGCACGTCTTATCTATGTGTTATGTTCCAACTATTATACTTAATATTCCACTTACACAAATTTCTTGAATCTTGAATGCTACCTGCACTTGAGGTTAAGGTATGAGACAAGACGACTCTTGTTCAGTTTGAGCTCCTTTATTTTTTGTTTGTGTGGAAAATACACACAAATTTGGTACTATCTTAGTTCATGCTTGTAGTTGCTCTGGTTAATACCATTTGATCTTTTTTTTTTCACAGATTGCAAGTATTGTTAGTTCAAGCATTCAGCCATTCCAAAATACTAGTGTGATAGTAAGTAAAGGGTCGTGCCTACCTATTGGAAGATACCAATTTAGTAAGACTCAATTCTACATATAGATTGGTTTTAACTCCACCATGAACTCGCAGAAATATATCGAAGAAAAATTAGATTCTGAAGCAAAACTTGCATGGGTGCAGCTATATATCAACAATGGATTTGCAGGTTGTCTTTGAAAACTAATAATGCTTCCATTGGTATGATTTAATCCCTAGAATGATATGCTTTCCTTGGAGTTTATGTGAAAATAAATCATAGTTTCCTAATATCTATGGTGTGTTGCAACCACATAGCAAATAAGTCCTTATATAATTGATAATTGAAGTGGGTGATTATTATTATTTTCTGATAAGCACATAGTTCATATGTAGTCAATAATTCTAGTTTCCTAATATCTTTGGTGCATTACAACCATAAAGCAAGTCCATATGCAATTTATAATCGAAGTGAGTGATTATTATTATTATTCTTATAAGCACATAGTCATTTATATAATTGATAATTAAAGTGAGTAACTAATAAGCACATTGTCCATCATATAATTGATAATTGTAGTTCCTAATATCTTTGATAAGTTACAAGCACAAAGCAAGTCGACATATATTTGATAATTATAGTTGAACATTTCCAGTTTGCTCTCCTCAATTATTATTCTGAGCCCACTACACTTCCAATGAAATGCCAATTCCAAGCACAACTTCTTAACTCTATCATTTAGGCATCTATGGGCAACAAGCAAATAAACAGTTTTGAATTTCATGGACAATTTGCATTTGGTTCATGAGATGTGAAATCCTGATGACATCACATCACTAGACATGTGATTCTTAGCATTTATTATTATTTTTATATTGGTAGACTAGTTTGTTTTCAAATGAATCTATAATTGAATTGACTGGTATCTAATATATTTCATGTTTAATTTTGTAAAATAGGAGTTTGGAAATATTTAACATTACTTTGTAATGTTCCTTTTATTTATAGCCGATCCGACCCTACCTAGTGGGATAAGGCTTGGTTGTCGTTGGACTTTGTAATATTCCTTTTCCTTACTAGTGAATAAGATTAACATTTTTCAATATGAGGTTAAGTTAATATGTGAATTAAATTAACTTAATATTTCTTACTGGAAGGTTAATATGTGAATAAAAGGAAATCAATTTGCTTCATCAGGAATATCAAATAATTTTCTTGCACAATACAAGTTAAACATATTTTTATGGGCACCCACATAAATAATGCATCTGCTATTCTTTGAAGCCGAAAGGAATTCTTATTATTACTACAAAACTTAGGTGCTGATGCAAGCATATGTTTGTATAATGGTGGCACAGCCACCTGGTATAGAGCAGAAAGAGGTAGTCAATGATCACTACTGTGAAAAAAGAGGATTCAGAGAACCATACAAAGAACTGATACAACATCACCTTTTCTCTTTCCCAAAGACACTCAATTTTCCTTCTTAGATTTGACAACATTACATGAATCTCAACTTACTTTGTTTGAACTATTGCGTGTATCCTCCTGTAAGCCTTGTCTAAAGTTTTGGATTAGAAGCATCTAGATGGATCAGTTAAAGATTATCTAGTTGGCACCTTCAGCACAGGAGGTTGGGAAAGTTAGCAAGCCACTCGAACCAAAATAGAATAGGGTAAGATGTGCTATGAAGTGAATATATGTCTGAAAAGGATACAGAATGATGAATTAATATGATTGTCAAAGTTGATATCAACCTAAGATAGTTAAAAGCAAACCCTAGTACAATTGGTAGCAGAGTGATATTATAAGTGCAATCAGAATAAATGGAGAAAGTAGAAAAAAAAAGAAAAAATAAAATTCAAATATAAAAGTCCAGGTGTTTCGGTATTTCTACCTTTCATTTACCTAGAGGTGCTCGTCTCGGACCCATGAAAGTTTTCCACCGACCACCAGGTAAATTCGGGAAGTGCAAATGGGACACAGGGATAGCCCATCACCACAAATGGTTTGAGTGCTGCAAGGGTTTATTTGCATTGCGTGGGAATCAAATTCTCGTTAAAATAATTTCAAGTATAGTATTGGAAAAAGATATCCGAATATTGGATCCATGTTAAAAAATGAATCTCAATGATTATACTATAATATAATTAATAAACTAAATAAATTATACATAGCACATTTCCTAATATGAGATTATCATTATTATCAGATTAGTGATTTCAAGCTTATATTGTTCAATATAATTGCTATTGGGCAGGCGCATGCCCTCGGAGAAAAAAAATTTCTCCCGCCCCCTAACCACTTGGGCGGTTAGCTATCAGCTGACCCTGTAATTTACCTCCCTTCATATAACCTAGGGAAAGATTGTGAGGGGCGTCTGGGATGAGCATAATCACCTTTTGCTACCGTAGAATTGCTAAATAATATATCATATACATGTTATATCTATTAGACTATTGATAGATAAGAAACTTGCTAAATCATATTATTCTTTGATGCTCGATTTTGCAAAAATCCTACATTATTTAATAAAATCATATTGTGTATTGCTCTATGGGATAAAATTCAGTTGTGATTTTAATTGTAAATTTTATTTAAAGAGGGTGTTTGGAAGGGGTATTAATCAAGATAAGTAACACAGTTTTGTTTTAAACTTCTATATTTGTTTAAATTTTTCATAAAGTTGTTTAAATTTTTGACAAAGTTGTTTAAATTTTTTAGAAAGTTTGTTGTAGATTTTCTAAAATTTCTCTGTCAATCCTCACAAGATTCCCAATTTTTCTAGTCTTGATCTAACTCAACTGACTCATCTTGGTATTAGGATTTTGACAATTATTAAAGTAAATGATTAGTACAATTCTTTTCTTTTTTTAAAAAAAATATAAATAGAGGTTCTAAACAATCATACTCCGGTGTCTATTGGAGATATATGCAGATTTATATGGAAAGTTCAAAAAGTGAGCTTCAGCCTTAAGAATAATTTCATAATTTAAGAAGGCTATTGTACAGAACTGGCTAGTATTTTGAGTATCGTTCTTAATCCTTTCTTTACAATTTTTTATTGCTAATTTTCAAGATTTGTTGCTAAGGATTGATTGGCATCAAGGTCATAATCAATGTGAATTCGTGTTGGACCAATTTGGTGAAAGATTACCAATTTCCATGAGTCGCATCCAAGAGAATTTGGAATAGTTCTCTTTTTCAGCTCTAAACATACTTAAATTTCCAGGAAACTTATCATTTTCTCGTTTCTTTCTGGTTTTTAGTAAAATTTCTGTCATTAAGAAAATAGAATTGGATCTCTCTCTCTCTCTTTCACACACACACAAACCGCATTCAATTAGTCTTTCACTGAGACGGTAAAAACAACTGTATGTAAGATATTTTTATTTTTATTTTTTTGTTAAAGAGTTAATGTGCTTCTTGTTTTCTCTCTGTCTCCAAGATTCTGATTTGGTTTTTTTCTAACTCCACATACAAAATTCTGTGAGATACAGAGTCAACTTGCGCATTTTGCCTATGTAGTGAAACTTGAAAGTACTTTAAAATAAGTTGGAGACAACTGCCTCAACTGACGCATAGTTGTGTAACATAATGAACCACAATAAGCTGATGGAAGAATATGTATTTATGTAGCATGGTAATTTTTTCTCAATGCTGATAACTATGGGTGCTTGTTCATGTATTGTATTTTAATTCCTTTACAGTATAAAACTGTATTTAAGTTTGTTTTCTCCAGCAATTGAGAAACTGATAAAGGAAACTGCTGGCAAATACGCTACTGGAGATGAGGTCTATTTGGTTAGTCCAATATAATTATCTTATATTCTTCCGTTGAAAAGTTTTAACCGATTGTTTATACCCATTTAAAGTGCTTAAGTATCAAACCTTTGGTGCAAGGCCAAATGTCCAAAATACTGATAAAAGCACAAACACTAATTATAGACTGAAGTTTTATATTCTTTCAAGTCATGGAATTGCTTAACATCCTAAATAGCAACTTGAGGTGGAACCAATGTGGTTAAGGGCTCTTTTATTATTATTTTTTCTCCTCGGAAGCAAATTATATGCCTGTCCCAATGCAAGTCATATTTGATTTTTCTGCATCCTTGGTTAGGTTTAGTTTACTTTTCTATAATTTGACATGTTTCGGCCTAGATGTTGTTCATGTCTTTAACTGACTGTTAATCCTAAAAGCTTAAACTAAATTGGCACGTCTTAATGCTTAACAATTAACACAAACTCATTTTTCACTATAATATATTATTAACAGTAGGAGGATTTGAATACATTTATTCTTGCTACGATACCTTTTAAGCTAAGCCTCTGGTTAGCAATTATCCCAAAACTTAAGCCAATAGGAAAAAGGTTCATTATTATGATTGCAATTGTAATTGGTCAGATATTCTAAAGTAAAATACAAGTGACGCTGCATGATCTTTGTTACCTGCAGGCTGATTTGTTTTTGGCACCCCAGATATATTCAGCAACATCACGTTTCCAAATAGACATGGTAATTCTAGTTAGATAGTTTGGTTTGTTTTTTAATTTTAAATTACTGGAGATTTGTTATAATAACTTATCTTTTAACTACAATTATCAAGCATGCTAGGAGGTATAACCAATTGACATCTGAAGGATCTAAATTTGGAGGTTATATTTATTTGTTCAATGGATGTTGTCTTTCCCACCTCTAGTTATGGTTATTTCATAACAACCAAAACATACATCATAAAACCCTCACTCTAGTTAAATATGTAGCTGAAGCGGATAGAAACTTAAACAAGTAGACCCTCGCTCTAGTTTTGTAATTGGATCGAACCATTTTGTTGAAATTTGCCTCAGCACCTGCATTTCATTGAATTTTTAACCTTTCTATTGTCTTTTTTTTCCTGAGTGAAGTCACTTTACCCTACATTAGCGAGAGTGAGCCAAGCATATGATGAGCACCCTGCCTTTCAAGCTGCCCACCCACTTAAGCAGCCAGACGCACAGTCGCAATCCTGAGGAAAGCTCTGTTGCTAAATGGTATCAGATTGAAATCAAGACCAAAAATAAAGCTGTAAGTTGAGCAAGAAAGGATGTATGCATCAATAATTTGCACTCTTGTTGGATAATATAAATACTTGTCGTAGTAGTCATAGAATGTGAATCTCCTATCGTTCTTCAACTACACTACAAAATGGTAATAGATCTATGAACTGTTTTAAACTGCCATACACCTCATTTCTTGTGGATCAATGCTTGCTCTTTAGCACTTGTGCCTGTGTTCAGTGCTATTTGAAATCTTTGGAAAAAAGAGTATCTTTTCTTTCAAATCTTAGATTTTATTTCAATTTTGATCAGATTTATATTATTTTTCACTTGCTGGATATTTGATTTACAGAATTATTATTCTGTCAAAATGATCTTTGCTTATAAGATCCTTAGCCGTAGTTGGTATTTGTTGGTATTTGCATGAGTAAGGTGGAAAAAATATCAAAATTTATTTTCAGTATAGAGCGTTTGATTTCATTTTTATTTTTTTTTTGAAAAACACGTATTTTTTTTAAATGGTTTATCTTTTCTATTTTCTCATAAAATGGTATATCCATTTCTAAAAAATGAATATGAAAATTGTCAATTAAATAATATTTTTTTTTTCTCATAAACTGAAAATGGCAAATGAGCCAATCAAAACGTTGCCTAAATTTTCTATTTTTATTTTTTGAGAAAATAAAAAATTGATTGACAATTTCTATATATATTTATTTAAAAAGGAGATATCATTCTATGAAAAAAAATAAAAAAAAACTGAAAAAAGAAAAATATATATTCATCAGAAAATAAGAATAGAAATTATCCTCTCCTCCGTTTGAATCAATAATAAATTTAATCAAATATCTAATAAAATTATAAAAGGACTAGAACAATCCTTAAAACTCCCTTATTACATTTTTAATAACAAAATTAATGTTTAAACAATTAATAATTGTGCTAGAATATCGATTTCGAGACTGTTCTACACTTTTGTCTCTTTCCGTGATTAATTATAATTGATGTTCCTCTCCGTTTTCTGCGGTAGTCTCAGACCGATCTCTTCGAGCCATAGATAAGTATTTTTCCTCGACTCTTCTTTCTCCGGCGATGGCGGAGGCAGGGAAGATCACGCTGTACTCCCACTGGCTGAGCTCATGCTCGCAGCGAGTGCGTATCGCCCTTAATCTCAAAGGTTCGTGTTTGTAACTTCTTCACCAATTGACTTCCTATGAAGCTTCGGTTTTACTCCAGCTGAATGCTCTCTCTCTCTCTCTCTGTGGCTGTTGGAATCGGTGATATCGTCTTTATTCTCTTGATAGGGTTGAACTATGAGTACAAGACTGTCAATGTTTTGAATGAAAAGATCTTTGATCCAGGTTAGGGATTCAATCCCTCTAGCGATCTCACATCAGTTACTGCGCTTTACAAATGATTCCTTTTCTTTCTTATCTTTTTTCCTCTTGCGCATTGATTGTTCGTGTTTGACCTTAGAATTTGAGAAGCTGAATCCAGTCAAGTTTGTTCCGGCACTGGTAGATGGGGGTTTTGGTATTGCTGATTCATTTGCCATAATTTTGGTGAGACAAAAATTGATTCCTTTGCCCTGTTTAATTTCTTGTCAAGTCAGAGTTTATCTTCATTCCAAACCTCATCTTTTCGCTGGTTTTATAAAGTATTTAGAAGACAAATACCCTCAGCATCCCCTGCTTCCGCAAGACCTGAAAAAGAAAGCGCTCAACATCCAGGTGAGTCACATAAGGGGATATTATGAGTCTTGGTGCATTATGATCTCTGATTGCCTGCATCTTTCTGTTCCCTGCAGCACTATGATAAATCTGAATCTACTTGTCCCAACACTTAAATAGCAGGATATTAAGAGGTTTTATCTATAAAACCAATTTAGATTCATGCCTGGAAGGTTGACGATAGATGTACATCTTATTGGACAACTGTTTAAAAAGTATTAGAAAAAGAAGCAATACTTACATATTAATTGACCTAGAAAAAACGTATGATAAAATCCCGAAGGAAATTATATGAAAATTTTAGAGAATAAAGGTGTTAGCGTAGCAAATATTGAATCAATTAAAGATATGTATGATGATATCATGACAAAAGTGAAGACTCCATATGAATTAACATAAGTTTACACTATGGATCAACTCTAAGTTTATATATTTTTACACTAATTATGAATGAACTCACTGGATACAGCTAAGATATGCTACCATAGTGCAGGATGTTTGCAAGGGACATTATTTTGGTCGATGCTAAGTTCAAATCTTGGTGAGAAATACTAGAAGTAAATAATTTTCAGCTTAGTAGAATACATACAAAATATATGAAATTTAAGTTTAATAGTATTAGACATTGTTTGACAATTTTTAAGATAAAAGATGACGAGTTACCTGTAATTGAGAGCTTTAAGTATTTAAGGTCCTTTTTGCAAAAAGATGGAGAGGCTAATAGAGATGTTTTATATAATATATAAGCATGATGGTTGAAATGGAGGAGGAATGTTTTTTGTGATTGTAAGATACTTCTAAAACTTAAAGGGAAGTTTTATAAAATGACGATCATATCTATTATGGTATATGAAGTTGAATGTTGGACTATAAAATGAGCACATAAGTAGAAGTTGAGAGTCACAGAGATGAGAACGTTAAAGTGGATGTGCAGACATATGAAGATGGATAGGATAAAAAATGAAAAAGAGAGAAAATTGAGTTTTGACTATTGAGGAAAAACTCGAGACACGTTTAAGATGTTATGAATATGTACTTAGGTGACCAATAAATGTCCCAATTTGGCAATGTGAGACTAGCACGAATACACACATTAGCAAGGAAGAGAGAGACCAGAGAAAACTCGGTTAACAACAATGAAATAAAATAAAATTCACTTAAATATAACGAGGATATAGTAGGGGATTGAGTCCAATGGTGTGGGAGGATCCATATATTCAACCTCAGTGGGATAAACGCTTGGCTGTTGTTTTAGTGTGTACTTTCAGTGCTTGAGTTTTTTTGGTGATGATTACATTCACAGTTGAAGTAGTTTGAGACGTATCTCTACAATAACCAAGTGCCAATAGGGCAATGACAAATTGTTTTCTTTAAAAAAAAAAAAAGTTGGTTCGTGCTAAATGCTGTGTGCAATTGGCTCTTTATCTTTGTTCCAAGGTTTATATGAACTATAGTTCGTATCATGGTATGTTTCATATTACCATGTCATGCCCTTTTATGTTTTGTATTGTTCATGCTTGTACTTGTATTGATTTATTAGAAATGATTAAAACAATAGATAAATAAACTGACCATCCCTTGCCCTTCCGAGATCTTAGTTTCAGTTGAATCGCACAATCGTGTATAATCACAATGGTAACTAAAAAAATACTTTCCAAACCAAAGGCATACTATCAATCTTCCTGTCGCATGGAATTAATTTTTTGGAAACCTTAAGAACTTCCTTAAGTAGTAATCCCATGAAGGTCACAAGGACTCTGCTCAAAATGAGTATACAAAATTTATAATGGCATACAACTAGTACAATTCATCATTCCTTGTGGAAATGGCCACGTCTATCATGGGTGGATTCACTCACTTTCTGTTAACAAATGTCAAATGTAGATATCCCTATCAAGGTCACAATCATCAACTAACACTTCAATTAAACTCTTCGACTAAACTGTTTAGGTCCAGCATAAAAAAAATTTCTGTACGTCTTATATTTCAACTATCATACTTAATATTCCACTTACAAAAATTTCTTGAACTGTTATATCATGAATGCTTCCTATACTTGAGGTTAAGGTATGAGACAAGATGGCTCTTGTTCAGTTTGAACTTTTTCTTTGTATGTGTGGAAAATACACACATATTTGGAACTATATTAGTTCATGCTTGTAGTTGCTCTGGTTAATACCATTTGAATTTTTTTTTCACAGATTGCAAGTATTGTCACTTCAAGCATTCAGCCACTCCAGAATACTTGTGTGATAGTAAGTAAAGTGTTGTGCCTGCCTATTGGAAGATACCGAGTTAGTAAGGCTCAACACTACATATAGATAGGTTTTAACTCCATAATGAACTTGCAGAAATATATCGAAGAAAAAATTGATTCTGAAGCAAAACTTGCATGGGGGCAGCTATATATCAACAATGGATTTGCAGGTTGTCTTTGAAAATTAATAATGCTTCCATTGATATGATTTAATCCCTAGAATGATATGCTTTCCTTGGAGTTTCTGTGAAAATAATTTCATAGTTTTCTAATATCTATGGTGTGTTACAGCCACGTAGCAAATAAGTCCTTATATAATTGATAATTGAAGTGAGTAAATATTATTATTTTTCTAATAAGCACATAGTTCATATATAATCGATAATTGCAGTTTCCTAATAGCTACGGTGCAGCAAGTCCATATGTAATTTATAATCAAAGCGTTTAATTATCATTATTTTTCTAATAAGAACATGGTCAATTATATAATTGATAATTGAAGTGAGTAACTAAGTGGCACATTATTCATTATATAATTGATAATTATAGTTCCTAATATCTTTGATGCGTTACAACCACAAAGCAAGTCCATATATAATTGATAATTGAAATGAGTTATTATTATTTTTCTAATAAGCAATAGTCTATGTATAATTAATAATTGATGCATTATTTTTCTAATAAGCACAAAGACCTGTACAGTCTATTATAGTGGCCTATTTTCAGTTTGTTCTCAATTAGTGTCCCAAGCCCACTTGCTTCCAAGGAAGGAAATCATTGATTATATGGTTCTTGCTGGAAGGTTATATGTGAATAGCAGGAAATCAATTTGCTTCATAAGGAAATGCAAATGATTTTCTTGCACAATACAAGTTAAATATATTTTCACTGCCACCCACATATATAAGAATGCATCTACTATTCTTATTCTGACTACAAAAGTTAGGTGCTGATGCAAGTATATGGTTCTATAATGGTGAGACAACCACCGGTATGGAGCAAAAGTAGTAGTCAATTATCACTAATGTGAAAGAAGAGGAGTCAGAGAACCCCACAAAGGTGTGATATAGCATCACTTTTCTCATGCCCAAAGATAATATTCCTTAGATTTGACGACATCACATGAAACTCAACTTTGTTTATTGAACTATTGGAGGTATCCTCCTGTAAACCTTGTCTTTTAGTTTTGGATCAGAAGCATTTAGATGGATCGGTTAAAGATTATCTTGTTGGCACCTTCAGCCCAGGAACTTGGGAAAGTTAGCAAGCCACTCGAACCAAAATAGATTAGGGTAAGATGTTCTATGAAGTGAATATATGTCTGAAAGGATACATTAAATTATCAGAGAATGAGAGAATGATGAATTAACATGATTGTCAAAATTGGTATCAACCTCAGATAGTTAAAAGCAAACCCTATTACAATTGGTAGCAGATTGATAAAAAAAATAAAAAAATTCAAGCATGGTATAGGAAAAGAAGTCCAAAAATTGGATCCATATTTATAATTGGATCTTAATTATTATACTATAATATAATAACAAATAATAGAATTAATAAAACTAAATCAATTATGGAGCACATTTCCTAATATGTGATTTTAAGCTAATATTGTTCAATTGAATTGCTAAATAATATATGATATACATGCTATATCTATTGGACTATTAATAGATTATAAACTTGCTAAATCATATTATCATTTGATGCTAGGTCTAGCAATAAGCCTACATTATTTAATATAATCATCCTGTATATTGCTCCATGGGATAAAATTCAGTTGTTATTTTAATTGTAAAGAGGGTGTTTGGAAGGGGTATTAATCAAGGTAAATAACACAGTTTTAGTTGTTTTAAAGTTCTATATTTGTTTAACTTTTTCATTAAGTTGTTTAGTTTTTTTAGAAAGTTTGTTGTAGATTTGCTAAAATTTCTTTGTGAATACTCACAAGATTCCCAATTTTTCTAGTCGTTATATAACTCAATTGATTCATATTGGTATTAGGATTTTGATGATCATTAAAGTAAATGATTAGTACAATCCTTTTTAATATATAATTAGAGGTTTTAAATAATCATACTCCAGTGCAAGGTTTAAAATCTCAAGTCATGCCGAAGTTTCGGTCTTTAGTTGGTACGATACTGTTTCGGTATTGTACCAACATTTCAATGCATAGTGCCGGTCACGGATTGAAGGTTAATGGAGGAAGGAGGAAGGAAGAAGGAGATGAAAAATAGGAATGAGACATTGTCAAGTGGTATTGAGTTTTAGTAATTTACCGGAATGATGTGTTTCGACTGTTTCGCTTTGCATGGTACAAGATTTAATACCATGCTCCAATGTCTATGTAGATATATGCAGATTTATATGGAAAGTCCAAGAGCTTGTGCCTTAAGAATAGTTTCAAATTTAAGAAGACTATTGTACAAAGCTGGCAAGTATTTTGGGTATCATTCTTATTCCTTTCTTTACATTTTTTTTAATTGATTAATTTGGAAGGTTTGTTGCCAAGGATTGATTGGCTTCAAGGTCATAATGAAATTCATTTTGGACTACTTTGTTGAAAGATTAACAGTAGTACCAATTTTCCATGAGTTGCATGCAAGAGAATTTTGGAATAGTTCTCTTTTTCAGGTTTAAACACTTAAATTTCCAGAAAACTTATCATTATTTTGTTTCATTCTGTTTTTTAGTAAAATTTCTGTCATTAAAAAAATAGAATTGAATCTTATCTCTCTTTCACACACACACACACACACAAACCTCATTCAATTAGTCTTTCACTGAGACAGTAGAATATTTTTTGTTGAAGAGTTCGTGTGTTTCTTGTTTTCTCTCTTTCTCCAAGATTCTGAGTTGGTTTTTTTCAAACTCCATATACAAAATTCTGAGAGATACAGAGTCAACTTGCATTTTTTTTGCCAATATATTGAAAACTTGAAAGTACTTTAAAATAAAATGGAGAACTGCTTCAATTGACACATAGTTGTGTAACATAATGAGCCACAATAAGCTGATGGCAAAATATGTATTTAGGTAATTGCCGTTGCATGGTAGTTGTTTCTTGATGCTGATAACTATTTGGTATTTTAATTCCTTTACAGTATAAGCTGTACTTAACTTTGCTTTCTTCAGCAATTGAGAAACTGATAAAGGAAACTGCTGGCAAATACGCTACTGGAGATGAGGTCTATCTGGTCAGTCCAATATGATTTTCTTATATTCTTCTTTTGAAAAATTTCAACCGATTGTTTATATTCATTTAAAGTGCTTAAGTATCTTAACTTTGGTGTAAGACCAGTTGTCCAAAATACAGATAAAAACACAAAAAGTAATTTTAAACTGAAGTTTTAGATTCTTTTAAGTCATGGAATTACTTAGATATCCTAAATACCAACTTGAGGTTGAACCAATGTGGTTTAGGGCCCTTAATTATTATTTTTCTCGCCATAAGCAAATTATACGCTTGTCCAAACACAAGTCATTTAATTTTTCAGGCATCCTTGGCTATGTTTATATTCTTTTCCTATAATTTGACATGTTTCAGCCTAGACGTTGTTCATGTCTTTAACTGAGTGACTGTGAATTCTAAGCTTAAACTAATAGGAGATGACCCAATTCATAAATTTGGATCCTTGATGCCTTCACACATGGGCAAGTGGATTGGTCTAAATTTGCACATCTTAACACTTTTAATATATTATTAACAATAGGAGGATTTGCATACATTGATTCTTGCAAATCTTAAGCTAATAGGAAAAGGTTCATTACTATGATTGCAATTGTACTTGTTCAGAAATTCTAAAGCAAAATACTAGTGACGCTGCATGATTTTTGTTACCTGCAGGCTGATATATTTTTGGCACCCCAAATATATGGAGCAACATCACGTTTCCAAATTGACATGGTAATTCTAGTTGGATAGTTTGTGTTTTTTTTCTTAATTTAGAATTACTGAAGATTTGTTATAACTACAATTATCAAGCATGCTGGGTGGTGGTATAAACAATTGGCATCGCTTGATTTATGGTGGTTCTTTCACCTCACTCTAGTGAAATCGAGTAGGCCCAGAAATTTAGAGCTTACTTCGGACCAACTTTTGTAATTGGGTATAACCATTTTGTTGAAATTTGCCTCCATTTCATTGGATTTTTAACCTTTTTTTTTTTTTTTTTGAGTGAAGTCACTTTACCCTACATTCGCGAGATTGAGCCAAGCATATGATGAGCACCCTGCCTTTCAAGCTGCTAATCCACTTAAGCAGCCAGACGCACCATTGCAATCCTGAGGAAAGTTCTGTTGCTAAATGATATCAGATTGAGATCAAAACTGAAAATAAAGCTATCGATGGTCTGATTTACTTTCTAAAACAAAAACTGTTTTGTAAGTTGAGTAAGAAAGGATGTATGCATCAAGAATTTGCACTCTTGTTGTAAAATATAAATACTTGTCCGCAGTAGTCGTAGAATGTGAATTTCCTGTCGTTCTTCAACTGCACAAGTTCGAATAGATCTACGAACTGTTCCATCATAAACCACATTTTAGTATTTGTTTCTTGAGGTCACTTGCTATTTGAAATTTTTGGAAAAGAGTATCTCTTCTTTTAAATCTTAGAATTTATTTCAATTTTGGTTATATTTAAATTGCTTTCACTTACAGGATATTTGATTTACAGCATTATTATTCTGTCAATGATCTTATAAGATCTTTAGTTCATAGACTCAGGTAGGGGTGTCCTTGCGGGGGTGGTTAAGATATGGGATAGGCCATGGGGTTGAAAGTTGTGACATTAAGGATGAGTTGTGGTTAAGATATGAGGTGTTGCCATATTAGGTTATGGGGTCGAAAGTTGTGACATTAAGGATGGGTTGGCGAGGATGTTGAGGGTAAGCGAATCAGTTTTTGTCACATTAGTTCATAGACACAAGTAGGGGTGCAAATGAACTCGACAAAATTAAAGAGGCTTGAGCGAGTTTCAGCTCGAGCTCGGCAATCATGGGCTTCAAGCGGCTAGGATTCAAACCTTCAACCACCAACAAATCTAATGAAATCCTCTAATCACAACTATCTTCGTATCTTATTATTTAATTTTAAAGTAGTAATTATTTTAAGTATTAGAATATTGAATTAACTTAGCTTGAACAAGCTCGACAAGCTATTGAGCCAGTATTAAATGGGCTCCAGATTGGTTCAAATATTAAATGAGCCAACTCGGTCAATTTCATGCTTGAGTTGCGCTTTGATCGAGCCGCTCGTGAACGACTTAACTCATTTGCACCACTAGACATAGGTACTTTATTAGCTATTTTTTTTTAGTAATTCATATATTTATTTTTTGAAGAGGAGCTTTGGCGTAATGGTAAAATAGTTACAGTTCGAATCCTGAAAACAACCTTTTGTAAAAAGTAGGATAATTATGTACAATTACGATCTAACTAATCTTTAAAATGATCAACTTTGAGTGAGATTTGAATTTTCAGTATCTAGAGCGTCCCACCTTTTACTATCGTACGATACCATAGCACCAAAAGCTAGCTATTTTATTTATGATTGATATATTAGTTATTCATGCATTTGATTTCAATTTTTTTTTTTTTTTGCCTAATCATAATTTTTACATTCAAATGTCATTCCAAAATTTTCAAATGTGATATATTAATCTAATTATGTCTTCTATGCCTTGTACTATTTTTCAGTAGTTCTATTCCCTGTATGATATGTATCCTCATCCATGTAGACATTGTCATTGACATCAGAGGAAGAGGTTGTTAGGAGATTCAAAGTAGTATAGTTTAAACATGTTTTTGTAACTGTGTTGGGTCAAACATTTAAAAGAATCCGCTAGTCATCGAATCAAACTTCACAAGACAAAAACAAAGGCAAAAATCAAAAGAGGATTTTTTTTATTAGAATCCTCAAAAGTTTATTTTTTTTATTTATTACCAAAATTGCATCTCATCTCCTTGAGTATATTTTTATTTTTTATATTATTGTTACAATTATAAGATCATAGTTGTTGTAGTAGTTATAAATTATAATCTCTGGTCAATAATATTTTGTATTAGCTATGAATTAAATTACTACAACATTCGTAGTCTATTTCTGAACGATCAATATTTATTAGGCTAAATAACGTTAAACCCTCTTATGTTTTTCATCTAAAAGTAGTTTGCCCCCTATATTTAAAAAATAACACTTAATCCCCTATGTTTTAAAGAAAAAATAATAATAAATGACCAAAATAACTCTTACTTTGCCATTTTAGAAGGTAAAGCTGTTGAAGTCTTATACTTCTTATATTTCTTTCATCCACTACAAGAACTCGCATCTATTATTTTCTGCATGCAAATATAGTTGATATCCATTATATGTTAATAATTTTGGGTTTATATGGTATATTAAGATCTTTGAGTGCTAACCTTGTAGTCACAACAACCTATAAATTTCCTTCTTGGATTTTGTTATGTCCTTGATGAGCGTATTAGTGTAATTTTGTCACACCAACACTTCACTGCTGCTTTATTGTATGTCACATTTGATAATGAGAAAGAGATTTTTAATGATGAATTTTATTCCATCTTTATTTGATATTGGTTCATCAATTTAAAATTTTAGTTTCTTTTTGATTTGGTAAGTGTGGTGGAATGAGTTTTTGAATAGTTATTTCTTTTAGAGTTGTTGCTTATCTATTGTTTATACTGGTGCATGCATAAATTTTGTGAGAGTTTTTTTAAAAATTTTGTGAGAATTTTTTTAGGAACAAGTGAAATTTTTGACCTATATATCAATCAGGTTTGGTTAAGATTAAGCTTTCAATGATTATGTGAAATTTTTTATTTTTACTTTTCTTTTTTCTAAATATCTAAGGTTACCTTGAATAAGGATGTTTCGGTTAGAATAATTTTAACATTTAGAATAGTAAAGGAGTTATCTTGGTCATTTACTATTTTTTTTTTCT
>JBBMJZ010000075.1:7845556-7865581 GCA_037833815.1 Zingiber zerumbet
CAAGCGTATATGAACATTCTTGTTCGGTCGGCTTCCCCTCGGTCGGCTGTATGTTAAGGGTTATATAAGACTAAATGCCTCTGTGCTTGGCCGGTCATATACTCCCGACCGAGTTTAACCTACCGAGCATATACGAATATTCTTGTTCGGTCGACTTCCCCTCGGGCGGCTGCATGTTAAGGGTTATATAAGACTAAATGTTTCTGTGCTCGGGCGGTCATATACTCCCAACCGAGCTTAACCTACTGAGCGTATACGAACATTCTTGTTCGGTCGGCTTCCCCTCGATCGGATCAGCTGCATGTTAAGGGTTATATAAGACTAAATGCCTCTGTGCTCGGCCGGTTATATACTCTCGACCGATCTTAACCTACCAAGCGTATACGAACACTCTTGTTTGATCAGTTTATCATGCTTAACCGATCGCTTATGCTCGACCGGTCTAATGTGTTCGACCGATCTCTCGTTATCGACCGGTATTCACTTGATGAGCATATATAAACCTTTTCGTTCGGTATAACCTTTTTTGGTCAACTAGGTACCGTCATGCTTGGGCGACCCATGACACCTAGTCGGACCTTGACTGCCGAGTGTACCACTATACCTTTATCCTACTCTTTTTAATCTTCCTTGTCTTATTATCTTTCTTCCTCCTTACGGTAAAGAATCTACCTATCATAATCCGTAATAGTAATAATAATAATAATAATAATTATTATTATTATTATTATGTGAGTTGTAATAACATAAAATGGAGTATAAATAGACCTAATCCTTTTTCAAGATAAACTTCTTGCACCTCAATTTACATCTTTTATCACTCATGACCTTTAGCGAGTAGAGTGATGCTTCTTAGCTGTCAAAGGTATAATCTTCAACTTCACACCTCGATCTCACGTTTAGTTATAGCGTAAATCAAGCCAAGTCTATTAGTTTTAGTGTGAATTAATTATTCCATCTACCAGTACTTGTATAATTTTACTGGTGTGATTCAATATAAATTAACTTTTTTATCATAAATTTGTCAATATCAAATTATTTCACATTTTAATCGGAGTTAATTTTCATTCATTTTCATTCACATTATCAACACAAATAATCATTCCTCTTGTGATTCCAAGTAAATATTTGGATGATTAATATATTAAGGTAGAAGGAACAAGGATTGGACGTTTGATCGACTAAAATTTAGTTTTTAGAGGTAATTTATCTCTTCGTAAAATTAATAAAATAATTAACATATAAGAAAATGGTGCTAGATAAATTGATACAGACACTTAAATTGAAAAACAATAATAGGTAAATAAAAATAATAAAATCTTTGATAAATTGAAAATTTCTTTTTATAACATTGAATGTCTACTTAATGCATCAATGATACAATGAAAATATAAGAAAATATATTCAACTTTTTAAAATAGTATTTATAAAATCCCAATTGGAACATATTGAACATGAGAGGCTAATTCAAAAATTATCAGAGGCATGATTTGAATAAGGAAAAAAAACCAAACAAATAGTTTTATTTATTTTTATAATTCAAGTGTCCAATTAATCCTCAAAGTAGGTAATCTTCATCTCAAATTCGCCTACTTAATAAATTCGAAAGCACAATCTAATACAGACAAGGAATTAAATTATGCAATAATAATAATAATTTTGAAAAAATAATCTGAAAATAAATTTCAAATTGGTCCATGGCGACAAAAGAAAATAAATTGAAAAATATTCAATATTAGCTCATCTGCAATAATGAAAATAAATCAAACAATATTCAAGATTAATGCATCTGCATAAATAAAAAAAATAAAAAAATTCAAAATTAAAGATTTAATTTATTTGTTATATGATAAATATTATTTTCTATTTAAACAATAAATAGAGAATTAATTATACTCCCTACTAAATTTTTATATTTTTTTATTCAAAATAGAGTTTCTATTTTTTTGAATTAATATAATTTTCAATTTGGCTTAGTTTTTTGTTTTCTCTCTGTGTGAGATTATTTTCTTATTTGCTCCATCAATTTCGTTTTTGAGCCCTAGGCAATTCGACAGTTCGACTTTGGTATTGCATCACAATTTATATACACTTAAAAGTCCACCTCCAGAATGTGCCTTTATTGGGATAGAAACACCCAAATCATGTAGCAGCTCAAACAATTTGAGGGAAAAGAAACATGCTTGAAGCCACAAGAACACTAAATAGTCCTCACAAGCATATCAGGGACAACCCTAGCTACAACCTGAGTTGAAAGCTTGAATTCTTGTCCTCAAGCTAAGAGAATGACATCAGGACTATCTGTGGGCACCATCATGGGTTGGATATTAGCTGTGAAAGCCACAAAAAACCATCAAACTATTTATATTTGCCCATATAAATTTTCCTCAATTTCTCACCATAATCTGTCTCCTATCTATCTATTCTTCTCTTCCTCTACCTATCATTCATAAAGCTCCACTTTAATGACGGAATAAAAGCAGACACTAACTCCTCAATTAGTGCTAGTTCTTCTTCTTCTTTCAGAGATTTTCTTTTAAATTGAGCCGAATTAAAATCAGTGACAAGACAATCTTTCAGAGGGTAGAAGGAGAAGATGATGATGGTGGATGATGGCCAAAATGGTTGATCACAAAAGAAGAAGAGATTGCAGTAATAATAATAGTTTTGTCCTGAGAAACTTAGCTGGTGAGGAGAGGCTTAAGACTGACATCCCTGCCAAGGTCTGTGTTCTTCTTTTCTTTCTACAAATTTGATCTCAATACAGATACCGATGTTTTGATGCTCAAGATTGGGGTGTGCGTCAGAAGGACAAGGTTGGAGAACGAGTAGCAAAGCTTCAGCAACTGGTTTCACCTTTTGGAAAGGTTGGAATTGAGAGATCGACTTGGGAGCCAATAACTGAAACTTACAAGTAGAAATTTACCTTTTTATTTTATTTTATTTTATTTTTGCATGAACTCAGACGGATACAGCCTCTGTGCTTGCTGAGGCCGCTGCATACATCAAATTCCTCCAAGAACAAGTCCAGGTGCTGAGTGCTCCATATCTTGAGACAACAACGGAAGGGAAGATCGAAGTGAGTAACCTCTGAGAATTCACTGTGAAACATTCTCAAATAAATATACTTGTCGTCTACCAAAAATAACACATAGAGTATGGCATATATACTATAATTTGGATACTGTAAATTGGATGAAGGAAAGCGATCATTACAGTCTGAGAAGGTGCGGTCTCTGCCTCATGCCGATCAACTCGATACACAAGCTTGCACAAAGCAATGGAGCAGATCTGTGGGCACCAGTGAATACAAGGAAAAAAACAACAAAATACTGATGACTGAGAACTTTGGCAACTCATGACTTGCATCTGTTTGTTGAGATGTATTTAAATTGATTGATTCCCCTTATTAACCTAAGACTTCATGACAGTTACCTACATATCAAGTCATACTTAGATAATTTACACTGATATGCAACATATAATGATTTTGTAAATGTTCCTAAATGTTTCTGAAGGTGTAATATTTTAGCTCGTCTAGTGAAGTATGTAGCTTGGTTTTCCATATTGGTTGTATAATTCACTGCATCAGAACTCAAAAGGTTTGTATAATTTGTCTCTGGATGCTCAAGTAATTAAATAAACACTATGTTATCAGGACGGCCACCGTGGCTCGTACAATGGACATGAAGTGAAAATTTATAATTTTTCATTTAGGTCAATTGAGCCTATCTTGCAAATTATCTTGTAAGGTTGAGATGAGAGTATGCTACATGTTTCACTAATCGCTTAAAAGAAAGCTCAAGTTCCTATCTTTTAATTCTTCACTATGCAAGTTTGCAAACTAAAAAACTCAATTCCATGCAAGACAGTTCTAAATTGTCACATAGGCTTCAGAAAGCAGTGGACCATGATCTTATTCATGTCATAATTCAGTTAATAACAGCAAAATAGTATCAAGAATATTGACATTTAAGGATTAATATGACTTTGAAAGAAGTGCTACATCATTCTCATCATTATTTATTGGATAGCCTAAGATAACATTTCCAATCGCACAAGACCACCTTTTTACCCTGATGCAGTTCCCAATAGTTTTTGAATGTCCTTCTGCAAGTACAATAAATTCAATAATAGTAAACTTCATATACGTACAAGCGAATATGTAAATAGCAATTAGTGGTGGAACCTCAATTTTTAAGGGTGATGTTGTTGGTGAATATCTCTCAACAACTGTGCCATCTTTGTCCACAAGAAACTTTGTGAAGTTCCACTTGATGCGATTACCTAGAAACCCGCCTTTCTTTGATTTCAAGAACTTGTATAATGGTGCAACATTTTCACCGTTCACTTCAACCTGGAAAGATGAAGGAATGTTGACGTTACTCAATGATGGCAACTATCATGGAATCATATTCTTCTCCGGGTTTTTAGATGGTCTTTTAAGTTCATATATATGTATTAATTTCATCTAGTTTCTTTTGGCTTAGTCTGATCCTTTCCTGAAGATATTTCTTCAGAAGCAAAAGGTTTCCTGGTAATTGGGCAAAAAGAGAAATGTGCCTTTCTCATTATGCTAGAAAAAGTAGTACTACAAAAATAAATAAATGAGAGGAATAGCAATTGTTAGTTAGCTGAGTTAGTATTAATATCCTTTTAAGGGTATAAATATAAAGATTCTTAAAATCTCTGGTTTGTGTTAAGTTGATCAGCTATAACATGGTATAAGAGTGGAAGGTCTAATATTCAAATATCACTAGTGACAATAATATTTTATTATCAAATCATGAGTTAGGTTTGAACCAATTAAGTGAAGTATACTCATCCACATTCCACACATGATGTGAGTGTTAAGGATATGACTACATATTTTGGTCTCTTCCCTAAAAGATTAATTTTCGGGATTAGTAGTGGCTGATCAACTTTAATAGTAAAACTACAATGCTTAGAGTGCATGCATCACAGTTCAAAAACTAATATGAAACTCTCAACCGTGAACTTACAGCATGTCTAAGAGCCTTCGTCCAAAGATGCATGAAGATCAAATTGTCAGATTGGCTGTATGTGAAGTTCAACATTTGAACTTGAGAATATACATTATTGGCACAATTACTAGGTGCAATCAAAATATTCTTTGAGAGAAACAATATCTCTTTTCTGCTTAAAACAGATACCTCTGACACCATGAAATTTGCACATACAAGAAAGAATGAAAATATGGTTGTAAGAAAAATGCTACATGGGTTTTCAAATACTATGTGGCTGTAATTACCTTATCGAATATTGGAAACTCAGCTTTGAGCCTTGTGCATACGGTCTCCTTAATTTCTTCATTGGTTCCAGGTTCTTGACTGCCAAACTGGTTGCAAGGAAATGCTAGTATTTCAAGTCCTACAACAAATTTGCAACCACATACCTTACGAACAAGTTATATTTGAATGATATAATAGGACAAGTAAAAAAATATAAAATCACACCCTCATCTTTGTACTTCTCATACAAAACATTCAACTCTTTGTAGTTGGAGTGAGTGAGACCACTACAGTCAGTAAGCGAAAGTCAGTCAGAATACAACAGATAATAGTGTTTGCTGAATATTACTACAATAATGATAATATGTGACACTTGAAATTGCTGCTGATGTAGATACATGCTTAGTAAGCTACAATTACGTGGTCGCTCTATATGAAAATTTTCTAATCCCAAGTTCAATCTAAGAAAGGTTTTTAGATGTTTGACCTAACATGGCCCAAATTGTATGGCAAGGAAATAGGCTCACATTTCATGAGAAGTGCAACAACAGTGGAGGTTTCCAAATTTTAGCACATGATTCTTCCACCTTGGCGCAAATGAGAGATATCACGGGAGTGGAACAACTCTTCTAGGCAAGTGATGATAGAAGAAAGAAATAATATAGAAAGACCATTTGGATAATATAGCAGACAGGAAACAAAAATAACAAAAATAACCAAAAATTTTATCTATGAAAAACCTGACTTCGAATCAATCGGACAGAAGAGGATTGAATTAGCAAAATACCATTTAGAAGCAACGTTGACAACAAGAAGAACTTTTCCACTGTAACTGCTCAGACTAACATCATTTCCGCTTATATCCTGTGATACGAAATCAAGAATCACATAATGGCACCAAGGAAGAAACAAGGAAGAAACGAAAGGAGGTAAATCTTACCTTCACATGGACATCGTAGATGGAATTGGGAAGTTCCCCGGCCATTTCTTGAAGAGGCGGCTTCCAGTAGAAGAAGAAGACGGCAGCTGCTAGTACGAAGAAGGAAGGCCAACCCTTGATCCGATACATGGCCGGATCAGTGCTTGCGATTGAAAGTGATGAAGGAAGATTGGGAAGCGCTTGGAAACGGAGTCAAAGCAAGACTGGCGATACCCTAATTTCTCGATTTGCCCAAACCTTTATTTTCTTTTTCAACGTACACGCTCTTTCTATTTTCCGCTGCCAAACATGAATGAAATCATAAATTATAAGGTTGTTTTTGACACCATCTTCGTGTGTTTTCAAAAATACACGCATGCTCTTACCATGCACAAATCTTAAAGCAGAAAAAATCACTCAATGGCTTGTTAATTTTTTTAATTTGAACGTTTACTGTCATTTTGTTTCAATAAATTTATTATTTTTTAAATAGCTCGATAGAATCCACTGTATTTATATTGAAGTTCTATAAATTTGAGAGAACCAGATCTCTTTTTAGGGATAAGGAGATGATCCTCTTCTAATTACGGTCGGATCGTAATTATATTCCGGTTATAATTGGTTAATCTTTTTATAGGTTCATCATCCCAATCAGGTTATAGTTTGAATCGGAACGAACGGTCGGAGGCTGTCCCCTGCTTAGCGTCTGGTAATCTGGACACTTGCCCACTTTCAGTGGCCTTCGGGCGACCTCCGACCGCCTGCTCTGACCCAAATTATAACCTAGTGGGGACAGTAAACTCATGAAGAGATCGCAACCAATTACGACTGAATCTCACCACAATTAGAAGTGAATCATCCCGTAATACACTTTTTTATGGACTCGAATAAAAATTATTTTATAAACATCTTTGGTTACATCACTTACGGCTGATCATTTAATATTTATTTAAAAAAAATTAGTACATAAAGTCTCCATTAAAAGAAATTTCTAAAAAAAATAGATCCCACCGAATCTATAGCGCACAATCTTACCTTATATTATCGTTTTCACAATTATAACACCGCACAATCTTACCTTATATGTATCATAATCTATAGCGCACAATCTTACCTTATATTATCATTTTCACAATTATAACACTGCACAATCTTACCTTATATGTATCATAACCACGACTCATAATCCTTAATCATTGATACAGGTCTACCACTTAAACACCAACTCAACTACGTCCTAAGAATATACATGTCTCATACACAACAAGAAACAAAATAGTTAATGAAAGATGATAGAAACAATTAATGGAAAAAAAATTATAACTTATTTTCCATGTTTCCTTTATCTAGAAAAATTTTATTAATCAAAATTTAGAAAAAGAAAAAATATGTATCAAATTTTTTTGATTGAGATGATAGATGATAAATAAGTACACAATGAAGCTAAAGCAAATCAATTTTTTCCTCAATGGAACATCTACCACAAATAAGCGTGAATTCTTACAAAATGATCTGTACTTGCACTTGTGAATGTTTCCTTCTTACCATCATATCCATAACATGCCTGAGTACTCTAAAACCTGGAATGTGCATTCACAAATTACTGTTGATAAGATATACGGCCACATGAAACCGTCTGGGAATTCTCAGTCACGGCCACGGCCACGGCCGCGATATGTTATTACATTAACGATTCGGATGAAGCATACAGAAGAAATTTTATTTCACTCACGCACGAGTCTAGGGTTTAACAAAAAAAAAGAAAACGGCATGAAAATGCAACTACCAAGAACATGAAGCCTTAATTTCTGTGGGTTTCTTGCTTGTGTAACTCTTGTAGCCCAAGGTGCGGATAAGACCTTATTTCTTGTCGTCGCCTCCAAACTGTGTGGAATTTCCGTTCCAGAAAACATTCTTGTCGCTAGATGAATCGCCATCATGCCTCAGAGTGTGGATATTGCTGCCAAATTGTCTGGCTGGTCTCGGCCTGGCACTACTTGAGGTGCTTCTGTCCGTAGCAGTCTTTCGGTTATCAGACTCCGACGAGCGATTCTGAAGAGCTGGATTAGAACCTAAAAGAAAAAGCAGATGCACGTAGTTAAGTTTTCCTATTAAGCAACAACGAAGGATCAAAACTGTAATAGACTGGAAAATTGTCTCTGCTAAAAAAAAAAAGAATTGGGGAATATCAAATAATCCATGATGAACATAAAGATGAAAATCTTGAATGAGCATGAATGAATAAGTAGGATTCTTACTGTGTTGCCAGGGGCCATCAGTTCTTGCAAGCGTCTCAGAATTTGATGAGCTATTATGCCCACCAAGATAGGAGAAGGGATTTACATACGACAAAACCCTTTTCACGTAATCGAAATACCCTCTGTTACTGTCATTGGAGGTGGTCATGTTCGTACTAAGTTGAACCCTATGAGGCTGAGTGGCTTGATTTCGAGGAACTACTATCAGTGCTTGCCGGCTAGCAAACCCAAGTTCAGACAATGTTCTCCGCATATCTGTGTAAACAAATAATACATAAATCTTTAAATTTGAGGATCGCTTTGTTTTCCATAACATTGTCACTAAGTCACATTACGTGGAGTTCAGAAGAACATTTCTCTACTGTCAAGCTCACTAAAAGGTCATATTTTGATAATGTCAAATGCCAGCAAAAAAGATGATAGAATGGTGAGTTGAAGCATGATAAGGCTTCAAAAGTACTCAAGATGAGGTAAAAATAGTTATTGTTTGCAGGAATTTTAGTTGCAAGGACTTCAAGTTAAATGAAAATTAATGTAATCTAGGACATACTGTGCATGGATCTGACATAGCAGTAAAGTGGAAACATAGACTTGGAAAGAATGGAATTATACTACAGTTTGTTGATTAGCAAGAGCATAAATTGCATTTGCAGATTAAACAGTATGCATAAGTGTTGGCATAAGTGTTGAAATCATACTTTTATGCTAAATGCAGAATCTCTAGCATAGATAATACTTTAACATTGCTCCCATATAATGCATGGCACTCATTTTAGTATTAGCAAGATGCAATCAATAGTCACAACAAGTATAATATTATAACTTAATGCACTAAATTGTCAGTTGGAAACCAAAGCTCCAACACTACACACAAGATTTTAAGCCTTGGTTTGGAACAATTGGCCAACTGGTTTTGCCTCTCTAAGTAAGAGAATGATACAAAAGAGTCATTCATCATGACTAACATGAATCAGATGATAAAATTGGTCAAAATAGCACTCATAAAAGCATGGTGATCCAAACAACATGCAAGAAATAACACCATGAAATCTTAACATGATCAAAATCAACAAAGTTTACCAAATATGGTAGGATTGAAAATGTTGCCAAAATTTAAAAGGTTGATTACCTTCATTGTTGAATAACCTCCGTGGATAAGGAACAGCCAAATCATATAAGCTTAGAACGTTATCCAAGTTCTCATCCACAAAGATTTTCACAGAATTCAGAGTATCGTTTATAGTCAGTTTCGTCTGGAGATTGTTCCCAGTTGGCATACGAATATTAAGATGAATATCATTTGACTTCACTTGGGTAGTTGTCTCTTGTGCTTCAGTAGCAACCTGAGAAGGTATTGAACAAAGTATAGTATCGTTCCCATCTGGCTCTGAAAAAGCTGCAGCCTGGCTGTTATCAACAGTTGTATTTGAAATTGGGAAATTATTTTCTCCAAGATCAGAAGTTGTAGAATTAATGTTGTTTAGAGAATGCAGATCTTCACCACTTAAACAATCCACATTTCTAGTCTTCACAGCAGCAATAGAATCAGCTTGAGAACTGGTTTCCCCCACTAGTGTATTTTCTTTCTGCAACACAGTAGTAAATAACAAGCTAGTACCGCAGAAAAAAAAAGTTTACAAATACATAAAGCATAATGGATTCATTGGTTGACTGAGACTCTCCCTTACCAATTGCTGAGAATCAGTTGGTGTTTTAGATTCAGACTTGCCAGTCGGTTTATCAGATGAAGTTGAGGGAACATTTGATTCACCAGAGGTTAATTGCTCAGATGGAACCACACTGGAACTGGGAACACTATTTAGAGTGTCAGGCTCTTTGGATGAGAGCGCTACTGTCAAAAGTGTTAGAGCTGCCTCCTGTAAGCAACAAGTGGCTCAGGGTGATGTAAATACAATCTAGCAATAAATACCAAAAAACATTGTAAATAGTAAAAACCTGCATTTGCAGTGCTGCCCAAGCTTTGTCAATATTCGTTATAAGATTTTCTATAGTAATGTATCCCACTGGCAAATCAACAAGCAAGACAAGGAATGGCCAAATTTGTCAGTCAGAACAACTAATCTGCACTCCTAAGTGAAATATATGCATTCATATTTACCATGATGCCATAGCATAACACCATTAAGTCCAATGGCAGTAATACTTGGAGTAGCTCTCTGTGGATCTGAACAATGTTAAGATAAACAGAAAGGAGTTCCAACTTGTAGAGCTTCATACCGTGAGCATATTATATAAATCTCAGCGATGGTTTGTGTTAACCAGCCACATGAAATTTTAACAAATAGAAGGTACAAGTTAAGATGTGTCTGAACGCGTCGCCAGACTCGCATGACTTGTCCTGACAACGTCGCCGAACTCACGCTATGCATATAGACTTGTCGTCAGGCTCGCATGACTTGTCCAGACAACGTTGACTCACGCTATGCGATGCGGCCAGGCTCGCATGACACGTCCGGCGCACCGGCACTGTGCCCGTCCGTGGGTGGAACGAGAATGTTTTGCCCCATATTGGGCGAAACGGCTCGAAATTTTAAACCATGCTTGAAACAAATCTAGACAAAATCTAACCCATTAAGAAATGAAAATAAATCAGAAATTAAATCAAAATCATAATAAAAGAAAAAGAAAAAATGGACTTTATGTTATAAAAGTGCACAATGACAGGAAAAGAAAATTTGGTGGCATAGTGAGAGAAAGTTAACAATAGCCAAGGTGAACACTTCAAAATAATTGACAAAACAAGATAAAAGTTACTGACTGCTTTGGTAATGAAGTGATAGCTTAGATGATATAAGATCCACCATGAGAGTTAGTTGGAGTTTTATTTCTCTGGTAAGTGGCACTCTCCTAGCACTTCTCATGAGGCACCTGCTTAGGTCACAATTGACAGAAGTTGCTTGCCTGATAAGACTTAAAGGTATGGCGTTGCACCTTGACTAATATTAGATGCTGCATCAAGTGCCTTTAAATAACAAAGCCAACATGTACGAAGAAGTATTCATCAATGTATCTTCTGAGAAGTTGAAACATTGTTGTCTATATTGAAACTCGTCTAGATTCTCTAGCACTACAAACTAAACTACAGAAAAAATTGAACCAAAAATGAGCCTTTCCTTTCAATATAACGAGATGTGCTCAGGAATGGCCTATTTGTCAACCAAAAAGGGGAATTATTTGGAACCAGCATGTAATCAATCAATCTCTCAATATATATAGAGAAGTTTATTAGTGATACTTTGTATAGAGTTTGGTAGATGGAGAAATTGAGACTTAGCATGGTTTGATGTTGCACGGAGAGAGACCTAGTATGATAATTAGGTACCTTTTTCTGCTTTCACATGAGGAGGTGGATTTTACAACAAAGGAAATGAAGATGAAAGTTGGAATTTTTCACAAAAGTAAATCCTCTTAAAGTGTATGGTGGAAAATACAAATTGCAACTCAAGATGAAAAATTATAAAGAAAATTGTATAGAGAAATTATCACAAGGAATTTCCATGATCCCATGAGGCCTTGACTAGCACATGACAAAATTAATCAAGATGAACCACAACAATTTGTATGTGTTGTGTGGCAGAGATCCAACTATATGAAGAATAGCATCATTGATTCTGCTCATCTTATGCAGTCAAAGGTTTAACTGACATTTTATAGGTTGAGAATCAAAGAATGTAAATGTCATTTCACTATCAGTTCAGTTGGTGAGACATCAGCATGGTACCAAAGACCAGTTAAATTAACAAAAATAAATATGAAACTGCTTTGAAAATTCCAGTAAATAATCCTGCACAAACTTTCAAACAATAAGAACTTGCCAAGCATAGGATACAAATTGCAGAAAATTGTGATGCATCGACACTTCCCGCAGTCAAGTGCAAGAATATGCAACATTTTGATATTGATTCACCCACCTAATTGAAAGCATAAATGTCAGAAGACAAGACAAGGGAATATGGTAGGCACAATAAAGCAGTCAAATATCTCTATTTCTACATGTCTGATCTGATAAGAAGAAAAACAACAACATACTCTTTGATCCAACCATGTCTCTTCATCCATTTTGACTGAGTTTTCATCATCTCCTGATAAGGAAAGATAAAATATTACAAATTCATTATGACTACATTGTCAGATAAGTCAATTATGTACTTCGCCAACAATAAATAAATGATGCAACATCATCATTCAATTCCCATAACATTGATGACCATGTTTTCATTGATTGCTGACACTTTAATGTGCATAGAGCATAATACGAGGTTGTTAACCAAATTATGACAAGGCATTTACAATTTTATAATTAAAATACATTAGTTTGCCCATGTTTATGCTTCAAGTCATAATAGTTGACACAACGCAATCGTAAGGACAATAAATTCATGTGTGTTGCAGCTGGCAAATCTTATACAGTTGAATGTCTCAGTTGGCGTCTTCAAAGAAGAAACAACAGCAGGGAATCAAAATTTAATTAATTGGAAGATGGAATAACAATGAGCGTTGACGCCTCTTTCAAAGGTCCCCAAAATAGCCAATTCTCCATAAAAACAGTAAATAACTTGTACCTGTTCTCTAAACAACTTATTCTTAAAATGATAATTAAAATTCCCTAATTTGCTATGACTTAACCAAGATAAATCCCTGCCCCAACCATAACTGGTTCTCCTTAAAAATTGGTAAAAAACAACTCATTCTTGAAATAACTTGATCGAAGGTATACCTATTCTCTAAATAACTTATTCCTAAAAAATAATGAAAATTCCCTAATTTGCTGTGACTTAGCCAAGATAAATCCCTATTTCCTATAAGTTTTAAAATTCACACATAAAACTTAAAAACTTCCTGATCTAAAACTTCCATTTTAAACATTTCTAATTTTAAATTGCATTATTATTCTTACTCACCAAGTTAGTCATATCTAGGCAAGTTGTCAACATCTTCCATTTGTGTGTTCTTTTCAAAAAGCAATAGTAGTAACACCTTGTGAGTCTTGACCTTTGAGAAATACAAATTCTAGAATTATTGCACTCTCTTTTATTCTGTCTTCTCCTCATCAATTGAGTAAAGCATACATTGGAATTGATGAGGTAAAAAAGCCATCTATGGCTCACTTATAGCAAAAGTTAACATGCTTGGATGGAAGTTTGAATAAGTTAGTATATTCTCCGATTTGAAAATTTACCTTATGTTTAATAATTTTATGATTAAATAAGCAAACATTAGACTCTTTTTTTCGCATAACATACCCAAACAAATTGGACAAGAAGGCTCCTAGAGCAATTTATATAAGTCAATTCAAGTTCATGAATGTAAAAAAATAATCGTCTGTGCTACATAAAAAAGGGTAGTCCGATGCACCATGCTTTTGCCAATGCAGAGACTCGAGGAAGGGTTGGACCACAATGAAGATAGTATAATTTTTGATCCTAGTGTTGGTATATGTCACTCATATTAGATCAATACAATTCTCAATATGGTGTGTGGTGACAAGCGGTTGACAAGAAATTTTTCTCTAAGTCAATGAACTTTAGGGTCATAAATAAGTATAAAAGGATACATACCAATAAAACTCCTAATAAATTTGTTAATTGTCAAATGAAAATCTAGCATTCCTATTCCATTAGAATTGTTTTGTTCAATTTCCTTTTTAATATTCCATAAGTCTAACTATTTAAATTCTGTCAACAAAAGGTTCTTCTAAGGTCACATGGTCAGGGTGATTTCTAAGGCCAAGTCCACAATCAAGAGATCTCTAAGGTCACCAACTGGGAGATCTATAAGGCCATGTCATGAGTGTTTCTTCTACTTGTTTTGGATTATGGTTTATGGCACTAAAGGTTTGTTATTCTTAAAAGAATGGCCACTCACTACGTAAGACTATAACATTGTTTGCATTATAGTTTATGGGCATATTTATTTAAAGGACCTAAATCACCACAACACTCATTTGGAGTTGAGTTATGAATCAGGATCTTCAAATTTAAGTGAAGTAGGGACTTAAGGTGATATATTTAACATAATTATCACTTTTGGATAATCTACTTTTTTAACTTAAGTATGCATGTCTTTGATGTATGAAATTTTGTGTAAGAAAGTATTTACTTTATAATAGGATTTCTTTTCTCAAGGTAATATTCAATCTTCAAATCTTTATCATCGGCTTCATTTAGTGAAATTGGCTTAAGTAATGTAACCTCCCTTTAGATTTTTGGCCTATGTTTGTAACCCTTCAAATATGTCCATATATTCAATAACACAAAACGACTATTTCAGAATTATTGATCTTGTTGGAGCATATTCTTCTTTAAAGTTGAGTCCATTTCAAGCCAGTATTTGAAAAATGGTTGATCTAGATATTCTAAAATAATTTATACAATTTCTCTAAACTTTCTTAATGGCTCAGCTCCAGTCAGTGTCATGCTGGCAAATTGTGCTTGTGATAGTGTCATCCCAGTGTATCGATGCAGCTAAGAGTCAATTGGAATTTTAATCAGAGAGAAATTGATTGCACAATTAAGAATTATTAAGATTGTTATAAAAATCTTAAACTCGAATTGAATTCCAATCGAATTAATTCTACAAGTGTAGAAGAATTAATTAAGAAAGACATTGCCCTTAATTATTAGAGAATGCTTCTTACCAAATAGAGATTATGGTGACATAGAAAGATATGGTTAAGATGGAAATTGATTGAGATTTTCTTTCTCACTCTTTCCTTGGCTTGTCTGAATAATGCCATGAGGACATATATAGGTGATCAGCCATCCTTACCCGAATTCTACGCAAACCAAATTTTTAGCCAACTTCTCCCTCCTCGAAATTCAATCAAGAGTTGACTGGCTTCTCTTTCAATTCTCGTGATCATCCAGGAGTTGGATGATCTCTCCCTCCCTTGAAGGATGTTGGATGTTGGGACCCTAGCACCTCCTCCACTATGCTGAAGTTTCGTACCACATGGACAACATAGAGGCCAGACACTTGGATGACTTTGATCCACAAGGTACCAATTTATTCTCATCTAGATGATTTTTCCTATTGTACTAATTTGCAGGACAAGCTCAATTGGCCTTGACAAAAAATTTAATTCCCAATGCATCAGTGACTGGACCTAGAATCCCAACAACCTTCACACAACTTAAACGTAAATTTAACTTTTTTCCTCATGTATACATGATGCTCAAAGATTATCATAGGGAATCCTTGAACTGGTAGAATAATGATTTTAAAACAGTAAGCACTTTAAACAAAGTAGTTTTACCATTTTAAAAGTGGATCCACTCCTAAATTCATTCACTTTATTGTTTGGTCATTTATATGTGTTACTCATCGTTGTTACTTGCATAATGCTCAACAGTGCACAAATCTCATTCAACGAGTGGTTGGCTAGGGTATGGCAACATAAGGCCACAAGTTGATAATTAACTGGTCCATGATAACATAGCTGACCGATACTAAATCAAAATTTAACACAGAGCACATGAAAATCAGAGCAATTAACAAATTAAATAAATTATCGATACAATTTGCAAAGCCTGCAATTTCATAGAGTGATGAAAAAGAATATCCTGAATTTTTCTGCCCTTCAAAAGCATGGTTTTATAAATTCTATGCATAAGCTGCTTATGCAAGCACAAAAGGCTTAAGCAATGTAGGACTGCTTTTTGTCTACATATTACCTCATAAGACTTATGCAGACTACATCACTCCCTAGTTTGTCAAATTTCACTAGTTATGCTCAAGTTAACTTTTCTTTGATTAAAGAAGTTTCTCAAAATACATAAACATAAAAATATATTCTATGTATTAGGTCACTATATAATTTCTTTCAGATGTACCCTGCTAGTTGGCCAACATGCATTGTTATATTTATTTGTTTAGTGTTTAAGTATTGCTTACACTTTTATTCAAAATATTTTACATGGAACTATGGATTGCTTGTTATTTTTAAGTGACACAAATTTGTTTATATCGATGGTTTTGAATGGATTATAAGACAATATATAACAGAGGCAAATTCATATTTTTGAAGCATAATGTTAAACATTATTATCAGTATAACTAGTACTATTTTTAAGAACCATGCACAAAAATTAAATCATACAACCCGAAACTACATTTACATACTGCATATGCATTATGCAGTTGTTGGACCATATATTATTGTAATGTATTTTTAAAATCATGATTAAAAGTGAAACTTAACCTTGAATTATTAACAAACTTTTAGAAATTTTATCCCAAGGTGGTTTTCCCTACAATGGAAGGTGGATAAAAATAGCCTATAATCACTTCAAAGAAGAGAGACTACAAACTACAGCTTCATATGCAGAATTGTGAGTGTATTGACACTAGATGGTACCCAATAACCTTACGTTCAATACCTAGGGAGCCTTGAGTGCTCAACAAGTTAGAGAATGAGCTCCCCCACAAAAGAGATTCTATCTAGGGCACGAGGGTAGTCATACACAAATGCCAATGCAAGATTCTCAAAAATAGGGACTCAAAAAACCATTCAGTATTCTAAGATTAATAATGTTATGGACTTTGTCATGGTTATTTAGGGTTTATTTCCTTGTGAGATGAAGAATTGGAAAAAAAAAGGAAATACAGGGAGATAGAGAATGGAGGGAAGGGATGAGAAAGAAATTGTCCTGAGTTATTCCTTGAATAGATAAGATATATGGAGCAGATGGATATTTTTATGCTCAAACAAATTTCAAGTTTTTCTACCCGTTTTAGGTGGATGAACTACGAAGGATGGATGATCAAATTAATCCCTTCAAAATATTTGTCCTCCATTTTTATTTGTCAAAGATAACAACAAAAAGATAATTCATTGGTTTGGCATCCCCACTCCATGCTCATCTTAATGTTCAAGGAAGCAGGCACTTATTCCTTTTTCAGAAAAATATATTACCAGAGTATTTTTTTTTTATCAATGAAGTTCCTTGGAAATAAGTTTATTCAAACTTGGCCATTATTAATGCAAATATTTCCATGCTTAATAGCTGTTTTTCATCAACCAAGCATAAATGGACTTGTCTTATGATAGTTTGCTTCCGGTTTTACATAATCTGATAAACATACTAAGCAAACATCAAGCTTTAAGCACCTGTTATGTTGTACCCCATAAAAGGTTAGTTAAATTGTACAACGGCAATAACTAGTGCACAATAAAGTTACCTGAAATGTATACCATGAAAAGTTTCTTTTGCTTTCTTGATTCATTGATTGCCTCGGCAATGGAACGCTTGAATGCTAAAGTATGTGTGGATCTTTCCATCTGTCCATCACCAAAAAACAAAGAGAGGAATAGTCAACATCAAGAGGAGTGAAAACTGAAAAATAGTCAACTTCATAGAAGCAAACAATTTATGAATAACCTTCTCCCTCAAAGAAATAGCTTTGGATACAAGTTAACAGATTATGAAATATATTATACGTTCCCTTTCACCAAAAATAGTAGGAAGACAACAACAAAAATCAAAGTATAAAGAGGAATCAAACTTGATTCTTGTTTTATAGGAAAACCAACACAAATTCAGAGTCAATTACGCACAAATTCCAATCAATAACGAACAAACTCTACTTAGGACTGTAATTGAACTCTATAAAACGCAATTAACTGATATCTCGCACTGAAGTCGAACCTCCTACCCACGCTTTGAGATTTTGGCGAAGACGGGCACACGCAATTGGGGAGAAATGAGGGTGGATGGTACCTTAACCTGAGGGGCGCGGATCTCAGCGACTAGTAGAGGATAGATCTACAGTACTCTTGGAACGATCGACCACGAACGCCTTCGATTTCGTTGTGCTCCGGCTGCGGCCGGCTGTGAGCGAAGCGAAATATCGAGAGCCGATTGGATTTGGCAATTTCTTGGTCTTCACAGAGTACCAAAAATGAAATTATTTAAAACATATCAATATTTTTTTTATTTCCATTTTAATTGGGTAAAACAAATCAATATTTTATTTTTTTTCATCAACCTATCATATTTAGTAACAAAACACCATTAATTATTATTTTTTGTAAAAAAAATAAAATAACATTTCATTATATTTTTCATTAAAAAATATCTTTATTATTTTAACATTATTATACGAGCTAAAAACTAGCTATTATAATATATTAAAATAAATAATTTTTAATTTAATTTAAATATTATAAATGAAAATCTGTGAAAATTCTTATTAATTTATAAAAATTATTCAAATTAAAATAAAAGTATTTTAAGATGAAAAATATATTAAAATATTAATTTAACTTACTTTTTATAAGTAATAATCTAGATACCTTCTTATTTTTTTTTATCTAATTATTTTTATTTATTTTTTAAACAAAATACATATTTAGTTAAATTTAATATTTTTAATCTAGATATTTAATTTTTCAAACGGATGAATCCTAAAAGTAGGGATAAGTATTCAGTTAAATTTTAACTAAATTGAACTGAATCGAATTAATTTTTTTTCGAAATAACTAAACTGATTGAATTTTAAAAAATAAAATAAACTGAACAAATAAAATATCAGTTAGTTTAGTCGAAGATTAAATTAACCGAATTTTTTTAATTATGGTTTAAAAATTTAATTTCTTTAATAAAATTTGATTTCAATTTAAAAAATAGGGTATAAAAATTTAGCTTGGTCCAAAATTTTGATTTATTCAATTTATCCAGTTTATCTGAATAAAACATTTTAAAAATAAACTCAAATCAAATTAACTGAATTAATTGATTTTTTAGGGAAAAAATCAAAGTTATGAATAAACTGAATTTTAAAATTTTATCGATTTATTTGGTTTAATTGAATTTTTTACTTACCACGATGACCTAACATCTCAGATTTTTTTATCCCACAAGAAAAAATTATCTTACATTATATTGTAATTGAAAATCGAATCATGCGAGCTTAGAAAATTATATAGGCACCATATCATTACACTATGGCTCGGGATAGGGTTGTAAATAAATCGAGACTAAAATGAACATGTTGAAATGATAGTTCAACCTTATTTTAATTTCTTTTTTATAAATTTGAGCTTAATTTAAATTTAACTTAAACTTAGTTCATTTAGATATTAACAAACTCTTAACTTAAACTTATTTGAATATTTAAAATTTTATATTTTAAATTTGTTTGGTTTGTTATTAAGCTTGGTAAAACAAACTCTATGGTTTTTTTAATTTTATTTATTTATTTAATATGTTGATAACAGTTTTATTGATATATATGATTTACAACTATTGTTCATGAATGTTAGTCGCGAATATTTTTTACAAAAATTAACGAATTGAACATATATATATATAGAGAGAGAGTTTTGTTAAAATACGGACCTTGGCATGCGGATTCGTCCGCAACAACAGAAATTAATTTTTTTAAATATTTTATTTATTTTTTAAATACAACTTTTTCTCGTTTTTATTCTCTTCGTTCTCGCCGAAGCGCCTCCTCGCGCGCCCGCCACCTGCCACCCGCCTTGCCCACCGACCATCTGCCTACCGCCGGAGGCCTCCGGCCACCTGGACCCACCCGCACCCTAGGCCAAAGGGTGAACCTGCCACCCACCTTG
>JBBMJZ010000075.1:7866923-7878495 GCA_037833815.1 Zingiber zerumbet
TTTAAAAAATAAGTAAAAATAGGAAGGCAGCGATAAAAAATAACCACGTGAGCTTGTCCACATGGTTCCGTAGGAAAAGGTCCGTAGGATATCAATTCTGTATATATATATATATATTCAAATTTATTTATTTATTTTAATAAATATATTTTTTAATTCATCTTGTATATATTAAAAAATATAAATAAATTCTTATAATGTTAAAGATCAAATTTATTGGTAAATATTCAGTTCATTCATGGCATTCTCTAATTTACTCTATAAAAATAATACTAAATATGATATTATATTATATCCTCTAAAATATTATTGGGCAGTGGGATTTGGATCTGGAATTCTAATTTGGATGGCCCATCAAACTCCGGGTCGGATCCTTTCAACGGTTCGCATTCTTGCATGCACGTCATAAGGAGTTGTTTTTGTTCGGTGGCATTCAGTTCACAATCCCCTCCCCGATCTAGGTTTTATTTCTGCCACCATCTTCCTGAATTGAGTAAGATATGCTAAAGGAAATAAACTAAAAAAAAAACTCAAGAATAGACACATAAAGTCATAGCCCATCATTTTACTTTTTGTGAATCTCATCACTTTATTTGTCTATTCTTGAGCTTTTGCTTGAATTTTTTTCCTGGTGCATATTATTTTTTATAATAATCTAGGATGAAAAATATATTAAAATATTAATTTAACTTACTTTTTATAAGTAATAATCTAGGATGCCCTCTTATTTTGTTTATCTAATTATTTTTATTTATTTTTTAAACAAAATATATATTAAGTCAAATTTAATATCTCTAGTTTAATATTTTTTAATCCTAGTATTAAATTTTTCGAACTGATTAATCCTAAAAGTATAAATAAATATTTTATTAAAATTAAACTAAACTGAGCTAAACCAAACTGATTTTTTTCGAATTAACAGAACCAATTAAATTTTAAAAAATAAATAAACTGAAACAGATAAAATATTTTTCCAATTAATTCGATCCAATTGAATTCAGTTAATTCGATAAAAAATTAAATTAACTGAATTTTTCTAATTATGATCTAAAAATTTATCGAAAACTAAATTTTTAAAATTAAATTAGGATCGAAAACTAAATTAATCGAATAAAAAATTTTTAAATTAAACTCAAACTAAATTTACTGAATTAATTAACTTTTTTAGGAAAAAAATTGAAGTTATGAATAACTAAATTTTAAAATTTGATTGGTTTAACCAAATTTGTACTCACTTCTATCTAAAGATTACTGACTCAATCCTACCAAAATTTTTCATCAACCAATTATCCATAGAGGTGATTGACTAAATCCATTCATTTTCCCAAACTCCTAAACCAAACGCATCCTAATTGAACCGATAAAATATCAGTTAATATGGTCGGAAACTGAATTAACTGAATTTTTCTAATTATGGTCTAAAAATTCAGTTTGTTTAATAAAATTTAATTTCAATTTAAAAAATGAGATCTAAAAATTTAGTTTGGTCTAAAATTTAATTTATTTGATCTATTCAGGTTAATCGAATAAAAAGTTTCAAAACTGAAGTCAAACTAAATTAACTAAATTAATCACTTTTTTAGAGAAGAAATCGAAGTTATAAATAAATCGAATTTTAAAATTTGATCGGTTTATTTAGTTTAACCGATTTTTTACTCACCTCTATCTGTAGATAATTGATTCGATCCTACCAAAATTTTCCACCAACTAATTATTCATAGAGATGATTGACTTAGCCCTTTGAAAGTTTCTCATAGGCCACTAAAGTAAATCCAAAAGTACAAATGATAGGATACCCCAGCATCACAGATTTTTTATCCCACCAAAAAAAAATTATCCTACAAAGTAATAGTTGGAAAACTATATAGGCATCATACTATAGCTTAGGATCGGGTTATAAACAAATCGTGCTTAAAATGAACATGTTAAAATGATTGTTCAACTTTATTTGATTTCTTTTTGATAAACTTAAGCTTAATTTAAGTTTGGCTTGAGCTTAGTTTTTAAATGTTAATAAACTCTTAATTTAAAATTATTTGATTATTTAAAATTTTTATATTTTAAACTTAATAATACAAACTTATTTATTTATTTTAAAATTTTATTTATTTATTTAACATATTAATAAAAATTTTATTAATATATATGATTTATAATTATTATTCATGAATATTATTCGTAAATATTATTTACTAAAATTAATGAGTTGATACGTGTTCAAAATTTTTTTAGTTTAATAAATTATTTAAATTTATTTATTTAATTCATTTGGTATATATTAAATAAATATAAATAAATTTTTATAAAGTTAAGAATCAAATTTAATGTTGTATATATTAAATAAATATAAATAAATTCTTATATCCGTGAACATGGAAATAATACCAAATATGATAGTTTATATTATATTCTAATTTGGATGGCCATCAAACGTCCGGGTCTGGATCCGTTAGCTTTCTTGCGTCGCAAGTTAGAAGGAGTTTTATTATTCGGCAGTTCACAATCCCTTGGCGATTAGGGTTAACTTTCGTCGAACTTTTGTCGAACTTTTGTCGTCGTCTTGAGTATAATGAAGCTCGATTTCAGCGGCCTATCGCATCCTTCGGTTCGCCGGAGCGCCATTGACGATCTTGGCGAGAACCTCTCAGCGCCCCCTTCTTTCCAACTCCCGGCCTGTTCTGATGATGTCTGTTCTAGATGAATTTGTGGGTTTTGTTTCTGCTGGATCTGCGATTGCTAACGTATGGAGTGTTTTCTTCAGTTTGATGGATTCCAGAAGGACGCGGTCCAGATGGTGAAGCCCGCGAAAGGCACTACTACGCTCGCTTTCATCTTTAAGGAGGGCGTTATTGTTGCTGCTGATTCGAGAGCCAGCATGGGAGGATACATCTGTAAGCATTTAGCTCATTCAAAATATTCAGCTTTAATTATGTTATGGTGTTACATCCTAGCGTAGCTTCTAGCATAGTTGTCTTAAAAGCTAATACCTCTTTACTTTTTGAATTTTTTTTGATGCATTCATCTGATTGATTTATAATCGAGAACCAATTGTTGATGTTCGCCTGTAATTTGATTCTATCAAAACACATGCATTTTAGCTTCAACAATATAAAAAATATACTATCCCAAGTGGACCCTTTCTCATGGACAAGGCTCTAGTAATGGCGCAACAATCACATTCAAAAGCACATATCATATATCGTATCATCAGAAAGTGTGTAGTAATTATATAAAAAATAAATGAATAATTGCAAACTGTCACTATACTAACTGTAATCGCCCACAAATAAGCAACTGGACCCAAAATGTAAATAACTGTACATATAAGAACGTAACGGAAATTTTAAACTGAACCATAGATAGATTGTGATTCAAATATTTAGATTCAAGCAGGAAAACAAGTTAGGCTGTGTCTACTGGTGCATCCCAATACATCTAAGACTTGCCTTGGGAAGCTATGGAGGCAAGAGAAAAGGGATGTCGAGAATGCAACGCTATGTGGTGCATCATAGTAGAGGTAAATAACAGGATATTAATATAGTAATTTGATATGAACACGAGTGGTGTTATTAAAGTATCTAATGCTGATGAACACATTAAGTTCTCAAAGTTACACCATGCATTCACCAAACTAGCACTACTTAGGCAAGCGAATGAAAAGGTGGGAGGAAGAGTGAACAGGGAGGAAGTGGTGATAGGAAGCGGGCAGTGTGAGAGAAGAAAAGGGTGCAAGGAAAATCAAAGAGGGAGCAGGTTTGGCATGATATGAGTCTTTGATTAAACTTTGTTAATGTGACATTGTTTTTGTGATCATCTCAACATCCCATCAAGTGAAATTGATGGATATTGGGTTTGTTGTCATGTGAGTGTTTGCTCAAGAGGAGAGGAAGTAGAGTGTCGGATTGTGAGAAGAGAGAGAGAGAGGAAGAGATGAGAGATAAAAATTACATGAAAACATAAATTCACAAATATATTTTAATGATTGAAATATAATTAAAAGTATGTGTGTTAAATTTTGTCGATGACGCAGTTTTTTCATCAATCATGCTAACATTCCATCAAGTGAAATTGATAGATGTAATTGCTTGAATTGCTGTTGTAAATCCGTGTGCCAGATATAAGGAAACAATAGTTCATGTATGAAATTGTAACTGCAGCTATAGTTTCTGTAATTAATTGTTTTTATTTTAAAATTGGACTTGGCAATTAGATCAACAATCTGGTATCTATATTAGGTTAGCCCATCTCTCTGATCATTCTATGCAAAGTGAAGCTAAACATTCTGGGTATGGATCTCACATTCTCACTTGGCAATTAGATCAACAATCAAATCTTTCATGAATTTGAATGCTCTTTTCCATCATGAAAGCGAACCCTTCTGTTGCCAATAATAATATTGTTGGCAGGAGTCATAAGCATTGTGCCTTCGATCTGGGGCCACTTTCTAATTTTGTCAGCCATGTATATGCTGATTTATCTGTAGAACTCAAGAAGATTTCCTGTCAATCATGTTGTTACTACCTTTCAGCACATCTTGCCCATCTTATTTTTAGAGCTTGAGAAAATTTCCTGTCAAATATATTTTGTTATTTTTTTTCACTGCATCCGGACAACCCCATTGCTCCAGAGCTTGCTGTTACGTAATTCAATTTGCTCCCATGTATTTGAAGCTCCACTTTCATCTTCATTAAAATCATGCTTCAATGTATCTATAAACTTCATAACTGCTACTTATAAATGTTGAGTATTTCTATTCATATTTAGGATGGTCTAGATAATCATTAAGGCAAAGGAAAGGAAGAAAACATGATAAAGTCTGACCAGCTGTGCTGTATATTTTATAGTACTTCAAACTTCAAATGGCACAAGCTATTATTGCCTCATTAAAATGCTTTCTGAGTGATCAGTCAAATCAGCACTGTCATACCAAACTGTGTTCAACATTATGCTGATCATCTTATTGTCCTCTTTTTACCTTTTTGCAGCTTCACAGAGTGTCAAGAAGATCATTGAGATAAATCCATATATGCTTGGTACAATGGCTGGAGGTGCTGCTGATTGCCAATTCTGGCATAGGAACTTGGGCATCAAGGTACGGTTATTGGTAGTGTGTGCATATTCTATACAAGTAAAATCTATATCTTAGCTAGGTAAATAATTTCCCTTAAGTACTAAATGTGGATTTTTTTCAGTGAAAATTCATAAAATTTATATTTTTTTTTCCTGTGCAGTGTCGCCTTCATGAGCTGGCAAACAAGAGAAGAATCTCAGTCACAGGAGCCTCAAAGCTATTGTCTAATATACTTTACTCTTATCGAGGAATGGGACTTTCAGTAGGAACCATGATTGCTGGATGGGATGAAAAGGTGCACATATATGATAATATATTTTTCCTTTTCACCTGATTTTAGTGAAGTTATATGACGAATTCTCGTGAATTTAGGGGCCTGGGTTGTACTATGTTGACAGTGAAGGTGGAAGGCTCAAGGGAACACGCTTCTCAGTTGGGTCAGGAAGTCCATATGCTTACGGTGTTCTTGATAATGGGTATGCATTTGTTTTGCCATTGATTTGGGGTGGATCTTTTCTCGTTATAGTTTAATATTTGAGTAACTTTGTTCTTTTTGTCATTCAGATATCGATTTGACATGACAGTCGAGGAAGCTGCAGAACTGGCACGCCGAGCCATTTATCATGCAACTTTCCGCGATGGAGCTAGTGGTGGAGTAGCTAGCGGTATTTCTTCTCTCTTTATTTTGTTTCCTTGATATTCCTGTTGATTCTATTAATTGATTACTAATTAGTTTGTGTTTATTCTACTTTAGTTTAAATTATTTCAGCATTTTCATTTGCTGCTTTTACTTTCCAACGTATGTATTTATCGCACCTTTATAATCGCCACATTGCCAACATGGGATTAGATCATTATATATTATGGTTTAGTTGGGAGGATGGAAATGAATGGCACAGATTGGAGAAGGGATAGAGAATTGGGGGATGTTTTCAAGTAGTTTCTTCTCTTGTTTACTTGATGAAATGAAGTGAGATCTTTATTTGATGTGTTTATCTGTATGAAAATTGAAAATAACTAGCTTTGTTTTGTATCTTATTCTAATAATTGCAACTACTGCTACAGCTGTTGAATGCACGTTGCAATTAATTCTATATTTGGATCTCAACTTCCTAGATATATTTTTATTAACATGCTGCTACGTTGTTCAGTTTATTACGTTGGCCCTGACGGATGGAAGAAGATGTCTGGTGATGATGTCGGCGAGCTTCATTACAAGTACTATCCTGTGGTGCCGACCCCAGTTGAACAAGAGATGGCTGATGCTCCTGCAGCCTGATTCACTCTTCCTCCCTGAAACCACCTAATCTGAACATGTTGAAGGCATGTAAGACTTAACGATAGATTTGATGCTGTGATGGTGATATTTGCTTTATAATTGTTTTTTTGTTGGACATATTTTATCCTCGTCTACTTGGATGGTCTATTTGCTCAGTTCAGGGTCAAGGAAATGTGCTTATAGCGGCCACACTTCATTTCCTTCTTGATAAAATTCTTCTAGCGTCTTTGCTACTGGCTCTGCATATTCTTTCATGGTTAACGTTTGTCTCTGCCAAGAAGATTATGCTGTGCGATTGCTTCCCTTGTACTCTCTAGGCAAACTATTTAATGGCTCATAAAGTTTGGTTCATGCGTCTCTAACGTTTAAGCCTTTTGAAGTATCGGAAAATGATTCTTTGGGAAGGATTGAGCTGAAGTGGCCCCTAAGCACAAGGATGCTCTTTCTTTAGATGATGTATCATTAGAGTTGTCAATTTGAAACTCACCCGACCTTTATACCATACCTTTTACGTTGGGATAGCAATTGCGCACTAAATTCATTTGATGTATTATTTATTAGAGCTCTCAATTGTAGGCATGATTTAAAAATACAGGGACGTGACTTAAATATATAAATGAATCTAATAGGGTCGTCTGAAAATCAATTTTAAATGTGCATAAATTGTATTACAAATTTATTCTATATACTAGTGATTGGCATGCGCATTGTGTGCGTAATATAATTTTAAAAATTAAAAATTAATTATTTGGGTAAGATTCGTCAGATTCATGCAATAGTGCAATAATACAAGGGTGACACTAGAGAATTCCAGCAACAAATTACTGTAACAGTTTTCCTATGTAAAAAATTAATTTAATTTAATATTATACTTATATTAGTAAGAAAAAACTAAGAAAAGTATATTTTTTAACATCGTCGACCTAAAATATTTATTGAAGCTTCTTTGATCATAGTATTCTCAATTCTAAGATGTGAGACTAAAGAGAACTATATATTTTTATATAAAACAACTAGAGAAAATTAATGATGAGAAAAATTCATAATAATACGCCATAGCTGAGTTTCGAACTCTAGATCACTGATTTTTCACTTGTAAAATTATTAATAAACCTTGGAATTTTTTTTTAGTATGAATAGAAAAAAGGATATTAACGTAAATTCATTTTAGGCTTCACCAAAGTTAGTTAGTAGAGGGGGGAGATTTTTAATAAAATAGTAAGATTATATATGCATATCAAATTTGGGGCCCCTAAAAATTAGGGGCCCTTGGCCATCGCCCCCGGTGACATGCCTCAGGGTCGACCCTGGAAATATGGGAAAATAATTAATAATGGACAATAGGAGAAATAATCTTATTGTAATTATTGGAAATTTTAGATATTTTTCGGAATTGAATACGTGATCGTATGGTATATTTTAGGGGGATAAATCATGAGATATAAAGTTGGTTCCGGAAATCACCATTTGAGGGGGGTTAATTGAATACTTAATAATAAGCAAACTTAATCAAACCCTACCTTTATACCTTTATAAATGGGGCAATGGTGCCCTAAAATTGCCGTTTTCCTCGCCACTTCTCCTGATTTCGTCGACGGTCCTCAACCTTAATGCGCGCCACCGCACCCGATCGCACGGCGTTGCTCAAACCGTCGCTCGCCGGAGCCTCTTAACCCCAGTACCCCTCACCCTACAGCCCCGCTAGGTACTCCTCTCTTCATATTTCTGCTCCGCACAAATCGATCTTCAACGAAAGGGGAAAATCCGAGCCCTAGCTTCGCTGGATTTGGAGCTTGCTGGATTCGGCGGTGGTCGGCATTCCAGACGGTGATTTCTTGCTCTAGTACCTTGATTTCGAGCTACACCTGTTGACCTCATCCCTATCGATCTCAACAGCAACTTGCTGTGTTTTCGTTCGGAGAGGAAATTTGGTGTAAGACATTTACAACTTTGGATGATAGATTTGTAGATCGGGGTTTTGATTTTAGTATGGATCACGTGTTGATTGGGGTGATTGTTCCTGACTATAGCTTCATAGTAGCTCTGGCCGTAGATCTTTGGCAGCAGGCACCACCGGCGAGCATTTTCCGGTAGTTGCTCTTCCTGGCCGTGAGTCAACAGGGGCGACTTCGTCTTAGAGTAAGGTTTTAGGAATTGGATACTTATTGTAGCTTAATCTGTATTTGTTTATTAATAATTAGGGGCAAATTCATGGTTGGTAACCCTAATTGTGAAAGTGTATGGCTGGAATTGTGTGAACTGAGGACTTTACATAGTCTAAATGCTGAAGGGTTTAAATTGGGGTTTGGATTAGTTCTGAGTGGATCAGTAAAGGGGATTAACAAAGGGTAATGAATGAGCTAGGGTTAGTTACTTGTTTTGAAAATTTGTTTAGTTATTTTGATTCATATGAAGTTAGTTAAAATTGAAACGTGGACGCAGGGCTTTGATTGAGGCGGGCGTCGTGATGAAGGTGGCATTGGATTCAAACTATGTTTAGAGGTGGGTATTTCTTACCTTGATTCTCTAGTACTTTGACCTTAGTTCATGAGCTATACTCGGATGATTGCTATATTTACCTTGACTCCACTCGTATTTTTTCCTGTGCTTGATACTTATCCACCCAATCTTTGAGCTAATCAATTTGTTGTCTATAAAGTCTCTCGTCGTCATCCACGATATTTAGTAGATACTAGAAACCATGTTTATTTGCTTTGATTGTTTGTTTACAAACCTTATTGAGCATGTTGGCTTCCTATAATATACCTGAGTTCTGTTTATATATATATGATGACTGTAGCATCTTGCACAAATTCTCCCTTGTGGTCGAGAGAGTCGTTGACCAGAGCCGCACGCTCGACCACTCATAGGTAGTGGTAGCTGGAGCAGATGACGCTTGTCCTGTCGTGCTCCCACTCGGTCACTCATGGGTAGTGATAGCTAGAGATGCGAGCAGCAGGGACCCCATTGCTACGTAGCTAGTTAGCTACTCAGCACCTGTCCACTCGGCCACTCGAGAGTAGTGGTAGCTGGAGTGTGTACAGTGTCATTGTCCTGGTCTCTCGACCATACAAGGATCATGGTGTAGAGGGGTGGGCGGGAGTGACCATCCATGCATACGTTTTTATTTCTATATATCTGCTTATCCTATTGATTGCTTACTGACATAGTTATTTTATTATATCCATGTGATATGCTTATATATGTTGAGATATATACCTGTTGCTTGTGTTAGACGCTAGCTTACTTATAGATATTTTGTATATACCTCACACGATACTCTTATAGTTATAAGCAGAACCTCACTACCCCTGACTCCCTAGTACTAGCCTAGGATATGGTTTCATGTATGGACATTTACTATGTAGTATCTGCTATTTATCCCTACGAGATTGTATACCTTTATATCTCCGGTTCTTTATTATACTCATGCACTATCCATCTTTTACCCGCTGAGTTCCTGTAACACCCATAGATTTCCTTTCCTTCAAAAGATGCAAAAAGAAATAGAAAAACTGAAAAGAAATAAAAATAGATTTATAAATGACCTTGGGCAAGGTTTGAACCCAAGATCTTTTATTAAAGATTGGTTGAAGTTGTCATTAGGGTGGTGGTAAATCATCACATTGGTAATAGGAAACAATTGATTATAAACAGATTTTGTGTAAAGAGATCCACTTAGTATAAAAGGGAAGAGATGAAAAGCTAGTTTTCATCTTCTTCTTCCTTTCCTCTCTAGCCGAATTTTTCCTTCCCCCTTCTTGGTTTTGGCCAAGATAAAAAAACTTGGGTTCCAAGCCTCTAAGTTCTTCAAGTGGAAGATCTAAGAGGAGAGTTCCCACAAGGATTGGTACACGGGTGAAGGGCGACTCGGAGAAATAAGGCATACGAGGGAGGATTGTCTTCTCTACACCATATAATAGTAAGATTTAGTGAAAGGATGTAAGTATCTCTCACATGCAGTATGAGTAGCTTCGATGTTACCTATATTGATATGGTTTAAGCATGTATGCATGTTGTGAGATGGTTATTTCATGTTAAGAAAAGTAGATGCTATGTTATGTAAGATGTCCTCTGAGTTTGGGAATAAGAGCAAGGTTAGAGTATCTTGATTTACTTCCCATTAAATTTTGGGTCTAAGAAGCATAATCAAGTGACCTAAAGTGCTTCCCATTAAGGGTGAGGGATCAAGCGCACATAAGGTGTTTGTTTAAATGACAAACAAGTGTAATTATAAGAAAGTAATAAGTAAAAGAAAGTATTTTACTTTAAAATGGCATGTACTAGACACAAGGTCCATGGGTGGACTCCTAGATCACCCCTAGGCCCCTAGATCGCCTAGTAGTACCTTAATGGGTTCGGGATTAGCTACCTCGGATCATATTAAGGATGTGCGCAAAGTGGTACAATGCCGGACACAAAGCAAGTTGATTATTATTTTCACTAGTATATAATATAAAGTTTTCCAAAGTTTATGGGTTGTTGAATGGAAGCATTCCTAAGTTTGAGAATTAGAGATTATGAAGTACAATTTTGATAAGCTCTATTGTATGACAAGACTTATGTTTTCATTTCTTGTTTTCATTTCAAGCATGGTTTTATGTTTATGTTAGCATGATGAATCTATTTTTTTTAAAAAATGCATGTCATGCACCTATTTCCAAATTATGAGTTTTAGCATGAGTAATTGTTAAGTTCATGTTTTGTGTTTCCCGAAGCAGTTTTGAAAAGCTTGTTCTTGTTTTAATACTTGTTTCGTGAGTAGATGGTGCTTACTAAGCATTCACTTATAGTTTGCATTTCCTTATACTACAGATAAAGGTAAAGGAAAGCTCGAGTAGGAAGGGCAGCAGGAGCAGTGCTTGGTGTGTGTGTGTGTGACGGAACAATGGAAGAAGATCTTGGAACTTGCTACTCAATGGGATGTGTTTGTCCTTAATGTTAATATAGTGTTTATTCCCACTTTGCATGAAATACTATTAAGAACGATTTATAATCATTAGTTTGATAGAGTGGTGTTTGATAGTATTTGGAATGGCAAAGAGGGAGAATTTGGAACCCTAAGCCAAGGATGAGTACAAAGGGGAGAATGAGCCTTTTTGGAGTAGGGTGTGAACCCCACACAGCCCGTGACATGCCGTGTGGAGTCACACGGCCTCGTACTTCTCCTCCTCGGCACAAGGTGTCACACACGGCCATGCACCTCTTCTCCTCGGGCCAGG
>JBBMJZ010000075.1:7879877-7890285 GCA_037833815.1 Zingiber zerumbet
ATTTAATTTAATATTATACTTGTCTTAGTAAAAAAACTAAGAAAAGTAGATTTTTTAACATCGTCGGCCTAAAATATTTATAGAAGATTTTTTGATCATAGTATTGTCAATTCTAAGATGTGGGAGTAAGGAGAACTATATTTTTTATATAAAATAACCAGAAAAAATTAAGGATGAGAAAAATTCATAATAATACGTCGTGACTGAGTCTCTAACTCTAGATCAATGATTGTTCCGCATGTGAAAATACTAATAAACCTTGGAATTATTTTTAGTGTGAATAGAAAAAAGGACATTAACATAAATTCATTTTAGGTTTCACCAAAATTAGTTAGTAAAGGGAAGATATTTTTAATAAAATAGTAAGATATATAAACGCATCAAGTCATATATGAAAAAATATTAATAGTTTTTATATCATTTTTATTAATTTTACCACTAATATTTTTTTAAAAAAAAAATATTTTGATATTTTCTTTTGTAGTTTATTATTGGTTCAACTTACATGACATTTATGATAGGGTTAGCACAGCAAAGTCACGAGGTAGCCACTTAGTTTGAGGAATAGGTTGAAAGCCTTTGACGGGATAGCTCGTCTCAACTTTTAGCCTCAAGATTTTTGAGAGATTGACGAGAACAAGAAACCAAGACCAGAATGAGTAAGTAGAGGAGAGGATAGATCGATTCAGCTGAAAAATCAACTAAACACAGGGATTTGATGAATAAAGTATTTCTGTTAAGAGTAGCAAGTGTCTAAAATTCTCTGAGTCGAATAAAGATTTAAGTCATATAAATGTTAGTTGCTCAACAATAATATCCGCTCAAACAGTTGGCTAGAGGTTTTTGGACAAAATGTATTAATTGGAGTTGTCTTTATATAAGCTCATGGGAAACTTGAGCAAACATGGTTCCACAAAAATATCACTATAATCTTCGTTAAGTGTGTATTGTGTTATTATTTTTCATTAGCTATTCGCACATTTGCCCATTAGTGAAAGGAGTCGATTTCACCAAGCAAAGCGGAAAGGACATCGTATCTTCGTTTTCACATCTTCAGCTCCGCAGTCTCCAAAATGTCTGCCATATCCACCCTGATTACATTATGGTGCAGTGGCAGGCAAACTCATATCGCAATCACGCGTGTCGTTTTCTATAAATATACTCAAACCTCTGGATTCCACCAGTTAATGCTAAGGACCAAGAAGACAGTCATTTGATTTTTGTATAACTACGAATTTATCAGAACAAAAAATTAATAGGGCATCTTTTTGATGAGGTATACACTTCTTTTTTTTTGGTAATCTATACGCTTTAAATTTATAGAACTGATTAAGATATGGCTTCAGTCTCAGCGGCCTTCCATGATCAGGAGGTTAGGCTGACTGTGGAAGAAGCTACATACACGTATGTCTACACTGATCCCCAAAACTCTTCGAGCAACCAAAGCTATAGCTACAGAATTCAACTGGGTTTGGCTCAAAAGACAAGGGTTCAAAAGCTAATAGGTTTGAGAGGGCCATGCGAGAAAAGGATGTGAACTAGAGAGTACTAACTGAATATCCTATTTAGAGTGGGGCAGAGTCATGTAAGCGAAGAGAATTACAACTCAGCGTTTAGTATCCAACTCGGACTTGCTCTAGCCTCACTTCAGCTTATCACCAACCTTTTCCCTTCACGATCATCCACAACTTGAACCACTAGCCAAATCCCAACACCTTACTTAATCAGACCTCAATCAAACAGCTAAGAATACCAACAAGTTAAACCACTTACTTTCCCTCCACACCCATTTCGGCCAAACTAAACCTAGTTCAGTAAACTACAATCCGACTGAATTCAAATCTCTCGTCTCATTCCCAATTGATGTCAAAATTAGGCCTGCATAGCCAGTAATGTTTTCTGTAATCTATTATAATTTTAAAATAATAATAGACAATTTAATACAGCCAAACAATTAAATAGGAATATGATAACTAATCACAAGTCAAATTCCAGGTGTAGTACCATCTGATGAATCAACAACAAAGAAAGTTCTAACAATTCAATCCCTTGTAATAATCAAATATGATCAGCCTGTCTACGCCAACATCAAAGAACGCTGAGCTTGGTATTTGATAGATGCAAAAAAAACATGGGTATAGCTTGTACCCGGAGATGAAGAAGCGTGCCTATTTGCTTTCTTCAGCAATGGAGATGAAACAGCCAGTGAATTTTGACAAGTAAAACAGATTTCTGAACTTCAGATGCACGATACAAGTGTGGGCTTAAGAAATGCTACAGTGGTTTGATTGCCCAAAACAAATAAGCTACAATTAGAGGTTTAATTGACATGTAAATATGAGGATCAAGGTTTCCATATCTTCATTGTACCATCTTCACCATACGTGACAACTAAATTTCTGTGAGGGTGATGAGTTACGCCGATGACATCTTTGTCATGTACCTGTGGGAGCATAAACGAAAGCAATTTATAAAAGTTCTAAGAAATTGTTTATGCAGGGGGGAAATACATAAATACAACAATAGCAAAAAAAGACTAAATTTGACTAGAAGTCCACATAATGCAATGCTAACTAACATAACAATCAATTCTTCCAAAAAATATTTATGGAATTAGTGAAGGATTTTGGTATGAAGAACAGTAAATTTTAGTGGTTAACAATAGCACTAAAAAGGGTTGCAGACTTAGCATCCACATCATCTTTCCAAAGAATAAATTTTAGACCATAATGATGGATAAACTTGCCATTTAATATGTGCTATTGGTTGTGCTATAGCTGATATATATATTGTAGTCAAAGGTAAAGTAATTGTTGTGGGTTCATATGTAACTGTGTAATATCCAAATTTGGAATAAATCTAAGTTGATTCCCTTCTCCCTCCCATATGGATAATAGAATCAATTAAGTGCACTCGCTGTGATATGTTTAGGCATGTTTGTGATGCATGTCTCTCTTCATGAACTCCCCCTCAATCATCCATCCTACATTGCTCACGTCGCACAATTTGATACTCCTAAATCTACTTGGTCAAATTCTACTGTTACAATTCCGACAAGATAGTAATTTCAACTTCTTCAGCTCCAGGCGACTACCAATGCATCATCTCAGTCAGCTACCACATTAAACCGAGGAAACCTCTACTGCATCCATATCACAAATCACATACCTTCAGATTGTCTCTTGGGTCCTCGACTCAAGGGGCTTTTGAGCATATTTTTGCTAGCGCATCTTTTTTATCTACTCTCATGCCCCCACGCATCCTGCCAATGCCATGATAGATGATGGGTCTCACTTATTTATAAACCTCATGTTATTTATCTTCTGCCCTCTATATTGCTAACTTTCCATTCCATTGAAGTTATTATTTATTAGTTGTTATATTTGATATTACTTCGGTTTCTATTTGGACGAGGTGATTGATGTTACTTCTGCACTTTACTAGCTGGATGTGCCTTCACTATTATCTGTTCTTTTGGCTAAATTCTCTCATCTCTAGTTGAGCAATTGTCTTAGTCATCCTTCCTTCAACACTTTAAGCATATAGTTCATAGAGCGTGAATCATTGGGCCAACATATTAAGTCCCCTTTCCCAATGAGTGTCTACAAATGCAGTCCAGAACCTTTTTCTTTAGTTCATTTAGATGTGTATGGCCCAAATCGTGTCAACTCTACTTTTGATTAAAATGCTTTATACTTTTCATCAATGGCCATTCTAGAATAATATAGTATTTTCTAATGAAAGATAGTTCTGCAATTTTTTTTATATTCCTTTTGTGTAATCCCTATCAAAATTCTACATAGTGCTAATGTCAAGAAATAATTCTCTCATTTATTCCAATGATTACTATCTTTCTATGACATTCTACATCAATCTTCATGTCTTCACACCTCAGCAAAATAGTATGCCGACAAGAAAATTGGCGTGTTTCAAACCCATTCGAACTCTACTCTTACATATACATGTGTCACTTTCATTCTTGGGTGGGTAATACTCACACCTCACACTACCTTACTAATTATATGTCATTCTCCATTCTTCTTAGTTAGGTTTCATTAATTGTCCTCTTCCCTAGGACACTTACCTATGTTCTTCCTGCATGGGTCTTTAGGTTTACTTGTTTTGTACATCTTATATCCCCTTCTGTGATGAGTCTCTCAAGTGCTTCTTTCTTTTATGATTATTAATAAAAGTGATTCAGTGCTGGCGTGTCCTTTGTAAATATTCCATACTATTGAACTCCTCATTTCTTATTTGAGTCAATCAAGGAAGTTTTCTTGTTCCTACACTGCCATTCTTTCCCACTCAGTTGTGGACCTGCCTCCACCTTATGTGATTTCACCGCCTGAGATGCCACATATATTATATGGTTTCACCTCCTAAACAAGTGTGTAGTCGATGTCCACAACATGAAGGTACTTCAGTGCTTTCTCAAAGACTCACTCTTCAATCACTAACAATTGTGTCAGATTCTCCCACTGATTTGGACATTCTCATTGTTTTTTGCAAAGGTACATAAAAATGCTCCATCTCTCATCGGCTTTCACATTTTATATCTTTTATAGCTTGTCACTCAAATGTTTTTTAATCTTTACAATACATTCCTAGGCATTTTTAAATCCGGAATAGAGTTATGGTGAACGAGATGGATACTCTGCATTCGAATGACACTTGGCAATTGGTTTCTCTCCCTCCTGGGTGTAATCTACAGTGGGTTGTAAAATGAGTTCTCTCAGTCAAATGCCCATTAGACAACACTTTTTATCATCTTAAAGTTTATATTTCCACCATTTTCCTACTCTACTCTATCTTGATCTTTTTTTCTACTCTGTCTGATCTAAGTCAGTTGGTTAGTATCTAATTTTTTTCAGACATTTTGACATATAAATATTCCAACTATTCCAATTCTGTGAAGCCTTTTGAAACTATCCATGAGGACAACCAATTTTAAAAATCTGATTATCAACCTAAAAAAGATTTAGTGATTATTACAAACCGATGCCATGCCCCTTTTCACGACAATGAATAGCTGCCAGTATAAAGACTAATCAGTACCTCCACTACTAGCTATATTTAATATAAATGATCTCGCATAATAATGAGAAGAAAATGAGAGAATAAAAAATTTCAAAGCTAAAGTTGCAGAAAAGACTTCAGATGAATATGTGAAAATAGGCGAACTCAAGCATGATGGATATCAGGGATGATCACTTTACAGAAGTCAAGTGATATGTAGAAATGGAAGATCAGGTTTAAAGTGCACCAATATGAAGAAATGGAGGATCAGGTGCAGTAAGTCAGACAGATCATATGCTAAGCCTCAATTTGATTAAATAGTTGGGTAATTAGTTTAGTCAAACTTGTATGGTAATTATCTTCATAATTGAAAACCTTTCCTATCCCAAGGGCTCGAGCAAATTACTAATTATCGCCATACATACAAAGCTTTCCCACCTGGTTTCTCGATGTTTCCACTTAGAGAGAAAAATGCCAATAAATAGGATACTACTACTTTCACAAACTTTGAAAATTGTGCAGCAAAAGCTGTCTGGCATTTAAACTTTAGACTTGCAAATAAATCTCTAAATTTGTCTGCCATTTTAACTTTAGACTTGCAAATAAAATCTCTAAAGCAACAATGAAAATAAAGATCTACACAAAAGAAGATCATAGTAACTGAATAAAATAGATTGATAATGTGAACCTTCATTAGGTGTTCCAGTTTACCAGACTGATGGCTGAAACAATACATATTCCTGCACAATATTGAAACAATGGAATATCAACAACAACAACCGAGCATTTTCCTACTAGGTGGGGAAACAATGGAATATCAAAAACCAAAATATCTACCGGGAAATGAATACAGTGAATTGCTTACATATTAATCTTAACACTAACAAAGGAAAATTTTAATTTGGTAGAATATACCATTGTAAGAGTTGACTACTTGAATTGCATGCATTCTCTAATCCATTATCTAGTTCTTATTTTAGGCAAACCAAGTAATGGAAGTGTAGTGTCCTAGAGAGAGAAGTCCTAGATGCATATGACTATGTACTAGCTGATATGTTATGTGTAGGCTCAGTGTTAAGACCAAATACAGAATCCACTAGGTACATTTCTTCGTTTAGCTTAGTTGCATAAGAGAATGAAACAAGATCTAAAATTAGTTGCATAAAGGAACAAAAAAAGATCTAAAATTAGATAATCGAAACGGTAAATAACTAAACAGCAAATGATAAATAGAAAAAGACTGAACACTCATACATGTCTTCACCAACACAGTATATCCATTCCCCTTTTGGGGAAACACACGCTGCAACAAAATCTCCTCCTTCTCTCTTTCCAGAAGAGAAACTTTTTACAACCTGCAAGAACATCATTAATATAGTGTTCATTAAATATGCACTAACGTAACTGAATTTACTAATTTCAAATACAGAGCATTAGCACCTGTCCCTGAAGAGTCATTATGTATACTGAGGAAGTCTTGTTGCAAACTACTATATGCTCATTGTTTTTGGGGGACAAATGAACAGAGTTTACAGAAGCATCACCCCCCTGAAAAAACCAAATAACTGTTACGTTACAAACAAATTGAGGGCATTAAAAAAAATATTAAAATTGAAGATAAATTAAAAGATCCAAAATACCCTTAGTGGAGGTGGTGGCTTAAAGGTTTGTAAACAATCTGTGCTCTTCATGTCCCACACCTAACCAACAATACCATGAAATCTCAGGAATAATTGCTGTTATTGTTTGCTGCTATAGCTATAATTCACCGATCCCAAATGGTTGGGCATAGTTGTTGTATATTTTTATTTTAGTAAATAAGGATTAATCCAACAGTTAAAAGTTAATGTTTGTACCTTCACAGTACAGTCACTAGAGGCAGTAATAACACGACTGCCGTCATTTGAGAAAATTGCATCGTTCACATAAGAAGTGTGACCTCTGAACTCCTTCAACAACTTGCCAGATTTCATACCATGGATTCTACGACCAATAAAGACAATTCAAAAAATTGGAATAAAATAATAATCTATGTTCAGAGGGGGAAATCTTCACATCAAAAACATAAAGGGCATCCTCGTGCACGAAGCTCCAATGCGGGGTACTTGGAAAGGGTTTCCAAGATTCAAAACCTCTAGGTCACATTATCATTGCACCAAGGCTCCCCTTCTCATATCATAAAGATAAGAGTGACAATATTTCATGGCAAGTTAGACAAAAAGTTATATATAATGCCATATATGTTCTAGAAGGAACTAATGCCACGGTCCATAACAAAACAAATATTGCTTAAATAAATCGCTAATTTTAATTTAAATGAGAATAGTGGACCTCCAATAGTATCGGAACATATTTCATGTAGACAATCAAACTGAATACCTCCTAGCACTATTAAATAAATAGTAAGAACTTTTTGAAAATATTCTGATAATTTTTTTTTACATTTTTATGGCGTCAATTATATGGAGTTAATGGATTCAAAGTCTATTTGGAAATATTCTGATAATCTTTTTTTTTACATTTAAATGGTGTCAATTATATGGAATTAATGGATTCCAAGACTATTTGGATCCTTTTATTTTTTTTATTTGCTAACATAAAATTAAAGTGGGAACCCTTGACTTCCCTCTTCTCTCAGGTGGCTCTACTACAACCACCACACTTCATGCTGAGGAAGGCAAAGGTAGACAATCCGAGCACAAGGTGGCACATATCCAGGGAAAAATAAGGGCCTAACCTCAATTCTACATTGGACTCTCTAGCTTCACTTTATTGTCCCTCTAGCTGATTACGCTACCATGCCCCCTCCTCCCCCATCTCTTTTCTTTTCTTTTTGCCCAGCAGTTACAATGTAGGGTAGTTCAAATAAAGCATTTAGGAGAAATCAACAAGAAGAGATAAGAGAAGAGGTATGAGAGGCTTTAGGAAGCCAGCAGGAGAGCTCAAATAAAGCATTTGGGAGCAGCCAACAAATGTAGACATGAGGGAAGAGGTAGGAAAGGCCTTGAGAAGCCAGCATAAGTCAACTACTGCACATCAGCACAAGCCAGAACTTTCACAATCATGACACAATTACATACTGAAATCAGAACTTATTGAGGTTCACCATTACCTCAAAACTTGGTTCAATACTAATTTGAACCTTATTCATAGTTTAGCTTTATATCAAAATTTAACTCAGTCAACATGTCCTACAAACTCAGCCTAATATAACATCAGAATTGTTCATTGTTGAATGATACATCAGTTGTAGGTTTAGAACAGAAGCTCAGAATAAATTTCACAATGTCTAAATATACTATAGCCACAAATTAATCTTTTTCTCAATACATGACCAATCTCATACTATGGCTAAAGCAACTAATTGCAAAACAAGTTCAAGCTTCCAAAATTATCAATGTAGAGAAACTCATAAATTCTTCATCTCTTAAAAAGCTATATTCAAGTAGTAGTTGAAATAAGAACTTATTCAATTACTTTATTCTCTAGCTCAAATTTAATTAGTTAAGTAGCAACTGTACACTGATAAAGATAAAAAATCACTCAGAAAATCTCTAAGCAAATGCTCAGTTGCAATAAAATGATATGGTAGGATGTTAAGAGAAATTATGGGTACATGATAGGTTGAAAATTGGTTGAGAGAAGAAAACCTTGCTGTACCGTCAAAGGATGCACTCAATAGCTGGCTACTGTCACGAGAAAACACAAGACTGGTTACACCTTGAGAATGTGCTCGTTCAAGGCGCCTCAAGCATTGACCTGTTCTAATACGCCAAACCTGTAACATCAAATCATCAAATTTATAAGATACAATTAAGAATAAAGTAGAAATAGAAACTGCAACCAAGAATGAACATAAAAAACCATAAAAACCCAAACATAAAGGAGCATTCTCCAATAGGCAGTCTGTTAATACACCATTTAAATTTGTATTATGAAGATTGAGGTACGAAATAAACTTTAAAAAAGGCAGAAAGTTAATCTAAGACAAATAGCAGCTATACAACTACTAAGTAACCAGGCATGTTTACATTAATAAGCAATAAGAAGGCTTTACTTTAACAAACATATAAAATATAGATGGACTATAGTACCTTAATTTTTCCATCTTGTGACCCAGATGCTAGCATTTCAGAATCTCTACTAAAATCAACACAAAGAACTGCATCATCATGCATCATAAAAGCATCCTGCAAGGATTAAGTAACACAGGAGTCACAAGACAACAAAAACTGGATCAACTTTATGTTCATGTTATGGATGAAGGAAATTGCTACAAAATACCAATTCAATACATGAACAGAAGGCAATGTCAGCATTTGTCGGCATCCACCAATGATATGAAATTGATAACTAAATCAATGAATAAGCATTCAAAGAAGAATGAAAGTGACCCAATCAAACATTACAAATAGCTCGGTTATCTATATAAGTCGATCCATCATGGTCTGGAAAACAATTGCATTTCATACAAGTACAAGCACCCAATCAAATTCTTCTTGCCAAAGTGGCAATTGATTTTGGGCCATCACCAATTCATGGATAGCTTGTTTGCATCAGTTGCAATGTTCTCATTTTTCTTCTGAAATTATAAAAACTAAAACTGCGATATATTGAGCCATACTGTCCTTTTTATAATTTGATGTCAAAACACTTTAATTTTAACTATGTCATGGTAGACACAATTATCTTCATCTGTCAGACTCATCCAGCCATGGTACTTAAGATTGTGATCCGGATCTTAGAATCTTATGGTCATAGGATCCAAACTGAACAAAGCAATCCATATCTGTATTAGGCTAGGGTTTAATGAACATACAATTTGATCCTATGTCTCTTTACAGTTCATCTCGCTTCCAACAACTTTGACTAGTTATACTATATTTCCATTCGATTAGACATTTTAATGATTGACAGTTGGTGTAGAAAATACCTTTTGTGTCATAGCATCAGGAAATTTTTTTAAGTATATAAGATTTCTTCTTAAAGCATGGGTAGAAGAATTCACTAACTATTGTCATTAGATAGATAGTTATCATTACCTTATTGAAGTCATTCCTTGATATATAAAGATAAAATACTTGGAATCATCTTGTACTGTTCATATGTCTACGGTATGATTAATTTATTAATGCTTCGTAACATTGGAATAATAGTGTTTAAAATTTTCTAACTCGTATTCTATATTAAGACTTGAAAGTTCATATATATGATGCATTATAAATGCCAAGCGTGGGCCTTGCGTTCATTGGCGACACGAAACATGGCACAGAGAAGCGGGAGAAGGTGGAACGGTCAACTTCGCTTTTAATTTAAAAAAACTTACATTAATAATTTCAATCAACTTCTAACTATAGTTGGGATAATTTATATAACCTTAATTAATTCCTAA
>JBBMJZ010000075.1:7908481-7936115 GCA_037833815.1 Zingiber zerumbet
TTCCTGCGCTCTTCTGCTGTTTTTAGCAGTTGACTCGATCGGTCTCCGGGATGTTCTCCGCCAAGTCAACCTCCTGCTTCTGCCCCGCCAAACCTCAGATTGGGGCTGAAAGCTGCAGGAGGGCGCACCAGCTGCGTGTTGGGAACCGCCGCCAGCGGTCCGTTGCAGTCCGGCAGGTGCGCGCGGTGATCAGCAGCGACGACAAGAGCGTCAGCACGCTCCCGTCGGAGCCGGCGGCGGTCCCAGGAGGAGCGTTTTGGCCCCCGGCGGACACGATCGATGTCAGGCTGGTGCTCACGGTGAGGAACAGGATCAAGGAGAGGTTGGTGGAGAAGATCGAGAACCAGTGGGAGTACTTCGTCAATGGGATTGGGCAAGGGATAAGGGTGCAGCTCGTCAGCGAGGAGGTCGATCCCGGTGGGTGAGCCATTACAAAAAGCCTCTTTCTCAATCCCTTTCACTTTACTTTCGTGGGTTGTGTTTAAGTGTGAGCAAAATATTATTAAATCTCAGTTAATTCCAAAATTTGTTTTTTTAATAAAATATCGTTTTTTTTCGCTTTGGTTTTGATTTTAAATTTCACAAATCCATTAAACTGATTACTACGCAACTCGACTAATAAACAAGTTGATTAATAAGAAAAGTTTGGTTCTGTTGTTCAGTTTGGTTTTTGTCTAAAAAGGTTAGTTTTGATTTGTTTGGTTTTTTTAACCGATTGTTCACCCCTAGCTGTGCCCTTATTGCTTTATTAAAGTACAAAAGAGGGGTTTGTTTTAGTATGCTATAGACCTCGTTCATGATGTTATAGAATGGAATGCAAAATCATCTTTGTGAGGTTTGTGTGAATTTGGATTGAATATCTCTCTTGCTGCATGATGCTGACTTTGGGCTAACCAAAAAGGAAAGCTTGACTAAATTTACAAAAATATAGTACTCAAATGGAACCTTTTGTAGTGTGATCTTTTGATGCTTTTTGAAATATTCATTCGTAAAATGCCACTTAAGTTCTGTTATGTTCTTGTTGTCTTCAACCTTTTGTTGTGCTTTTTGAAATCTGACTTTGGGTTCAAGTGAAAGGAGAAACGAACAGTTATCAGCATTTGCCATAAAAAGCTGTCTATGTACTTTCTTCAAATGGTTACCGTTTGCATTTCCAATTAATATATTTGTTATTATTAAAAAGGTTGTGACTTTTTATCGAAATGATCTTTTTTGAAATAGTTTTTCTTTTCTTTGTTGGAGTAATTTTCCGCTGAATCTGTTTATTGAATTGTTGCAACTTGATTTTACAACTTTTCAAGATTTATGGAATATGATTTTGTCTCCTTTTACAACTTAAGTGCACCTATGCATTATGAGTTGGTTGTCAAATCTTTGGGGAAGCTTGTCGTATGCTATGTTGTATCAGTAGGAAACAATATTCTCTCTAAAGAGTCGGCTTGTGGTTACTGATAAAACTTGAGTTTTCTCCTAACTGCATGAATTCTAGGAACGAAATAAGAACTAGAATCGAAAAAACACAAGACATGATCAAGTTTCATCAAAAACATGACATAATATATACATAAATAAAAACAACAAGGAACCTGATTGAAGAGCTATTCTCCTTGTCCTTTAGGGTTGTCTGGAAGATCCTGAGGAAGAAGAAGTGGAAGCAAACGGGGAAGATCTTCCAAGAGCTTAGGGGTGATACACTGAAAATTTTTTCTTAATGGCGAACAAGAAACTAGGTCAAGATATAATCCCCTAAACCTTAGGGACCTCCACTTATATAGGCAATCAATCCGTTATCGGTCTATAGATGATAACGGATTGGGCTAAAGTGTTATACACATTCAACTCACATCCGATAATCAGAAATCCAATAAGCTTAAGTTATATCACTTTAATAGATTTGGTTTGTACTCATATGCACAATTTACAATTAAGCTCACTAATTAGAAAAAAAAAGGTAGATCCGCTACCTTAACGGTCCCCATAGTGCCGGTCCCACGGATATGGAGGAAGGTAAATGTAGGTACACAGGTCATAGGCGCATGGTGGGGTAAACCCCAGGTCGTCAGTTCCTGAGAATCGACCCCTGACTATTACACCAGAGATGTCATGCGTCCCACCATCTACGCTACACCCTAGAGGCAAAGCTCTCTAATTAGAGATAATAACTAACAGGTACTTGAATCATATTCTAATACTATTTTTGCTACATTTGCAGTATTCTAGTCCCCATGCATTAGTTCTTTCTGGTTAAAAAAACTTTGTTCAGTTATTTTACAACAAATTATATCCTCTCTAATGAATTGTCTGCTTTCTCTAGCTTCCTTTCAGAAGAAAGTTATAGAACATGGCGATGACTAATTACTTTTTTTTTTTAACTTGCTAGATACTGAATCAGGGAAGAAGAGTGTGGAGGTTCCTGTGAGGGGATTTCTTCCGAGATCGCCAAAGCATCCATCATTTGTTGAGTACGCAGCCAATCTGACCGTCCCATCGACTTTTGGCCACCCAGGAGCCATTGCCATTACCAATCTCCATAAGAAAGAATTTTACCTAGTGGAGATCGCCGTTCATGGTTTCAATGATGGGCCTTTTTTCTTCCCTGCAAATTCGTGGATCCATTGTCGTGATGATAATCCAGAGAGTCGGATCCTTTTCAGCAATCAGGTAAGAAGACGTAAGAAAATAAACATTCTAGTGATAACTTTTTTTGATTTTATGATTCAAGAGTTGAGAAATCTGTTCCATTTGATGATCCTTTTTTCTTATTCTTATTTTTTATATGAACAGGCATACTTACCTTCACAGACTCCGGATGGATTGAAGGATCTTAGACAAAACATGCTAGTCAGTTTGTGTGGCAATGGCAAAGGCGAGAGGAAGAAGTTTGAAATGATATATGACTATGCCCCTTATAATGATTTGGGCAACCCTGACAAAGATACCGATCTTGCTAGGCCAAATCTCGGTGGCTCGGATAGGCCATATCCCAGACGTTGTCGCACTGGCAGACCACCAACTCAATCAGGTATTTGAAGGAAATAAGTGTAACCTTCTATTAACTTTTTCTGAATACAACAGTATCTGCATGTATATTTTCTACTTGCTTGGTTGGTCTGTACTTCATAGATTCTTCCATCTGAAGGAAGTCATGATCATTAAATAAGAAAAGACATCTCCTTCCCTTATAAACTCTCTGCCTCTTGTTTTATCTCTCTTTCTTATCAATTCACATTGCATGACTAAGAGCCGTAAACGAGCCAAGTTGAGCCAAGCTTTGTGATGTTCAATTTTCTTTGATAAGTTAAGTGAATCAAGCCAAGCTGCGTCTAAAATGAATCAAGCAGTTGAAATGGTTGTTCAATCTTGGCGTGATTTCTTTTTTACAAGTTTGAGTTTGGTTCAATCTTGATTCGCTTATATGTCAAACTTATTTGATTGTTTGAAACTTTTACATTTTAAAGTTTATTTAATTAGTTATTGAGCTTGATAATACAAGTTTGTTTGTTCATTTTGAAAGTTTCTTTATTTATTTACTATGTTGATAAGAGTTTTGTTGATGAACATGGTTCACAAACCTTAATATTCATGAACATTTCACAATTTTTGTTCATAAATATTAACGAGTTGAACACAAATTTATTCAAGCTTGTTCATTTAGTTTAATGAGTTGTTCAACCTTGATTATTTAATTGACTTTGTATGTATTGAACGAATATATATAAGCTCTTACTAAGTCGAACATCAAGTTTAAGACGTTTGATTCATTTATAACCCTAGGTTATCACACCTAACATCACCTCTTGAGAGTTATCACCTACTTATATGTCATGTAGAAACTGCACTATCTCACATGCACAATGAGAACTGTTATAAAGAGTTTTGGAAGTATTTTTAAAGTGGAATCTACCAACTTATCGATGAGTAGCACTAATAGAAGTTCATTTTGCATGTGTGATTTGGGACATGCAGATCCCAGTGCAGAGAGCAGAGTGGAGAAACCTCATCCTGTATATGTTCCACGAGACGAAACTTTCGAGGAGATCAAACAAAATAACTTTTCAGCTGGAGCTCTGAGAGCATTATTCCACAATCTAATACCAGCTATGATGGCTGCACTCTCTAGTTCCGACAGTCAATTCCAGTGTTTTTCTGACATCGACAGGCTATACAAAGACGGTTTGCTTATTAAGAGCGAGGAGGAACAAGAAGCCGAGAAGCTACTTCCTGCAGTGCTCAGTAATCTGATGATGATGGGCCAAAAACTGATGAAATACGACATACCCTCGATTATATCAAGTAAAACTTAATGACTTTTGCTTACTTATTGAAACTGATTCTGTCTTTTAAGTGTGCTTATCTGATAAAGAAATTTCTTTCAGAGGATAGATTTGCTTGGTTGAGGGACATTGAGTTTGCTAGGCAAACACTAGCTGGTGTTAATCCAGTGGAAATTCAGAGATTAAGGGTACTACATGACATGTCAGGATGATGATGCTTTGTTATCTTACAATCTTTACTTATTTGCTTCGATTTCTTCGTTGCAGGAGTTCCCAATACTCAGCAAGTTAGATCCTGAAATTTATGGATCACCCGAGTCGGCATTAACTAAGGAATGTCTAGAACATGAGCTAAATGGAATGAGCCTTGAGGAGGTAATAACAGTCAAAAGTATTTTTTTTTTAGTTTTTACTGTTGGCCTTTCATGAAGGGGAGCTTTGATGTAACAATAAAGTTGTTGTCGTGTGAACCTGGCGAAAATTTTGTGCTTCAGATTGCCTTTTTTTTTACTATTGGTCTTTCATGATAATTCCTTTTTGTAACTCCTTGCGCAGGCAATGAACCATAATAGGCTATTTATAATAGATTATCATGATATTCTTTTGCCATTCGTTAAGAAGATCAACTCCTTGAAAGGAAGGAAAATCTATGCCTCAAGGACTATCTTGTTTCTCACACGTACCGGAATCCTCAGACCAATTGCAATAGAACTCAGCTTGCTGGGTACCCCGTCGATGCCTTCTCAGAAAAAGGTTTACACTCATGGGCATGATGCGACGACAAACTGGATCTGGAAACTGGCCAAGGCTCATGTCTGTGCAAATGACGCCGGTGTTCATCAGCTAGTGGACCATTGGTAAGATTTTTCTTGTTGAATGTGAGTATAATGTTATAATGTAGATTGGTTGATATTTACATACCAGAATGGTCAGATTCATGGAGTTGCCATGTTTAAGCAAAGTATTTTAAAAAGAAATCTTCATTTTTGTTGGTAATTGTTTATTAGTGGAATTTAACTCATAGAATACCGTCTAGTGGTAGACAAAAAAAAAAGGGGCAAAAATCAAAAGGATGTCTCAAATTATGTAAATCGTCAAAAGGGTGTCCATTTTTCAAAAAAAGTCAAAAAGACGCTCCACTAAATGTTTTATTGCAAGAATACCTGTGTAACAACTACTCTATAATTGCTATAATGTGTAACAACTAATAGAATACTATCGTATTATTGTCGTAGTTACTTTGTAATGAGTTTAAATAATTTTGATAAGTTAATAAAGAGTATTTTGATATAATAGTATTCATTTTAAGATTTAGGATTTAAATTTTAGAGTTTTGAGTTTAGTTATAACTATGTAGCAGCTATTTAGTAGTTTCTACAACTATTTTAAAATGATTTTGATAAAATTTAAACATTTTTGATTAAATATTTTGGATATAAAACAGACGCTCTTTTATAAAATTGAAGATAGCATTTCCTGTTATCCTTTCAGTAGTTTGTAAAAATGAAGATAGCATTTCCTGTTTGCCTTTCTAATCTGTTTTCCTATAGTTCATTCTGGACTCATACTGTCTAATGTGATCTGTTTGAAACTTCTGATCCAATTGCTTCACTAGTTGATGATCTTTTGCTTTTAAATTTTAGGTTGAGGACTCATGCTTCTATGGAACCATACATAATTGCTTCTCATAGACAACTCAGTTCGATGCACCCGGTTTTCAAGTTGCTTCATCCGCACATGCGATACACACTGGAAATCAATGCTTTGGCACGCCAAAGTTTAATCAACGGGGGAGGTATCATTGAAAATTGCTTCAGCCCCGGAAAGTATGCAATGGAGTTGAGTTCCGCCGCATACAAAAGTCTATGGCGATTCGATATGGAAGCTCTACCTGCTGATCTTCTTAGGAGGTAAGCAATCTGCTATATTGCATGGCATTAGTACTTTTGTATTTTTATGCTTGAGTCAACAAAAAAACCATTTGATAGGGGTGAGCAGTTCAAAATTGAACCAATTGTGAATCAACCATATTGAACAAATCAAAATCAATTAAACTGAATTTTTATAGACAAAGTGAATCTATCAAACTTTATTGTCAATATCGAACGAATAGGACTGATATAAAATCAGTTAATTTGATTGGTTACTTAATTAACGAAATTTTCTTATCAGTTTATTAGTTGAGTTGCTTATATCAGTTGACTCATTACAATATAGCATTCCAGAGATAATGTTTCTGTTTAATCAATTTGTGCAGTTTAAAATCTGAAAACTGAATCTAAAAAATCAATGTTTTTTCATAAAAAACTGATTTTTTTGATTAATCAAATTGAACTTTCAAATTTGATCGATCGGGTCAACTAATGCAGTTTAATTTAATGGATCTTTTGCTCACCCCTACCATATGATCTTCATAGAATTTTATAACTCATCCACATGTAGTTTCTGTTATATAGTTTCTGTTATATACAATGAAAATGAGACATGTTAAGGAGTGAACACATTTCTAAGCTGCCAAAGAAAGAATCCAGCTTTTATATTCTAATTGTTCCAACTGTAAACTCAGAGGCATGGCCGTCGAGGATCCTTCAATGCCTTGCGGAGTAAAACTGGTGATCGAGGACTATCCTTATGCGGCAGATGGTCTCCTTGTGTGGTCGGCAATCGAAGAATGGGTTAAGGATTATATCATTCACTACTATTCAGATGACAACACTATCACTTCAGATGTCGAGCTGCAGGCCTGGTGGGACGAGATCAAAAACAAAGGTCACCCCGACAAAAGAGGTGAACCATGGTGGCCTTCCCTAAACACCAAAGGGGACTTGATCCACATTCTCACGACGATGATATGGACCGCATCAGGGCAACACGCAGCGATAAACTTCGGGCAGTATCCGTTCGGCGGGTACATGCCCAATCGACCTACACTCATGAAGAAACTCATTCCCCAAGAAGACGAACCTGTCGCCTACGAGAAGTTCCTTCACAATCCCCAGTACATGTTCTTATCATCTTTGCCATCACAGTTGCAGGCTACTCAAATTATGGCAGTTCAAGACACCTTATCGACACACTCTGAAGACGAGGAGTATCTCGGCCAGATGACTGACTGGCACACGCATTGGACCAACGACAGGCAGGTCATGAGCTGCTTCGAGAAGTTCTCCGCGAGGCTGGAAGAAATTGAGGAGATCATAAGCAGAAGGAACAGGGATTTCCATTTGAAGAATCGGAGTGGCGCGGGTGTTCCGCCTTATGAACTACTTCTTCCCTCCTCTGGACCTGGAGTGACTGGACGTGGAATTCCCAATAGCATATCGATATGATAATCTAGTTCATGAACTTGGATCAGAGAATTTAGATTGTGGTTTCTCAAGTCATGTTTGATTAATGTTTAAGTTTGTGGTAGAACAGTGTGAAATAAATAGTTTATAGATCAATTAGTATTGGAAATAAAGAGTGTATCTCGTATTTTGAAAACCCTTACAATTAGAACAGTTTTAGTCTAGGTCATTCTAAATTAGGGATTCAAAATATATTTGAGTTTCAGTTTGAAATATCTATATAGATTCAAAATTTAAAAACATAAATAATTTTAATTTTTGAGCGCGAGTTTCATTCGAATTATTCAATTTTTTATGTGAACAGAATCGAATTATAATTCAAAATTATTGAAAGTTGAATTCGGTTCAATTCGAATTTAAAAAAATATTATTTCAAATATCAATCAAATATTTTCCGAGTTGCTCGAAACTGGATTCGGTTACACTCTGTATTTTAAATAATTTTAAGTAATTATTTTATATTATAATAATTTTAATTAAAATTAAGTTTTACCATAATTATTTAATAATTTTGAATATATTGAAATACTTTTAGCTAAAATAAGTATTAGAATAATTTTTTAAAAATAGCATACTATTTTAATGATAATAAAAATAAAAGGATTTTTTTTCTGCCTTAATTTTTTTTTTCTGTCTTCCAGGTAAACAGGCAGTTATAAAATAAACGTCCCCAAAACATCACCGAGTGGTCCCCCATGACACAGAAAGCGTGGTTGTGGGGTCCATGCCACGCTCCCCACTAATTTGGACCGGTTCAGTGCTCCTGCGCAGATCTCACTAGCTGCCCTGCCTCCTCCGGTGAACGAAACTTAAGCTCACCCCATCCCAACTCCACTCCCATGCCCTTCTCCTCAGCTCCATCCTCTACCTCCACTCTTCTTCCACGTTGATGCGCGCTCACTTCCCAGATCCATCCATCTCTCCGGCGATCGGTCTTGCGGCATCGAGATGAGGGTGCTGGTGCTGGTGTGGGTTGGCACGGTGGTGCTGTGGGTGACGGCGGTGGCTGCGGAGGACGACGTGCGGTGCCTCCGTGGTGTCAAGGCGGCGCTCGACGGCGACGGCCATCTAAGCTGGAACTTCTCCAATGGTACGGTAGGGTTCGTTTGTAGCTTCCTGGGAATTTCTTGCTGGAATCCGCAGGAGAACCGCGTGCTAGGGCTCAACTTCCAGGGAATGTCCCTTGCCGGCTCCATCCCCGCTGATCTGAGGTATTGTGCTGCAGCCACCGTCCTCGATCTATCGTCTAACGGTATCTCCGGCGAGATTCCGGCCGAGTTATGTTCCTGGTTACCTTATCTGGTGACGCTCGATCTGTCGAACAACCAGCTCGCTGGCGCTATCCCGCCTGATCTCTCCGGCTGCCGATTCCTGAATACCCTCCTCCTATCTGGAAATCGCCTGGATGGTACTATCCCGTCTTCCCTTGCCCAGCTTGATCGCCTCACCCGCCTAGATCTGTCCGGAAACCGGCTCTCCGGGCCCATTCCGGCGCCGCTCGGACAGAAGTTTGATTCCTCCGCTTTCGATGAAAATGATGGTCTCTGCGGCCGCCCTGTCTCCTCCCGTTGCGGCAGATCTCTGACTCAGAGCAGTCTAATCATCATCATTGCTGCGGGTGTCTTCGGTGCCGTCGCCTCGCTCGCCCTAGCCTACTTGATCTGGCGATGCTGGTCGCCGGCTGGTAAGTGGGCTGCCTCTGGGCAATGCGTGGAGGACGGTAGGTGGTGGGCAGAGCGGTTGCGTTCGGCGCACAACCGCCTCGTGCCCGTATCGCTGTTCCAGAAGCCGCTTGTGAAGGTGAAGCTAGCGGATCTGATGGCCGCCACCTCTGACTTCCATCCCCCCAACATAATTGTCGCCGGGAGCCCGCGGATGGGAACGTCATACAAGGCTGTCCTGCCAGACGGATCGGCGCTCACAGTGAAGCGGCTCCATTCTTGTCCGCTGCCGGAGAAGCAGTTCCGAGCGGAGATGGGAAGGATTGGGCAGCTCCGGCACCCCAACTTGGTTCCCCTCCTCGGCTTCTGCATCGTTGAGGATGAGCGGCTTCTCGTGTACAAGCACATGCCCAACGGCGCCCTCTCCACGGTTCTTGAATCTTCTGACGACGCTCTTGATTGGCTAACCAGGGTCAGGATTGCGATTGGCGCTGCTCGCGGTCTCGCTTGGCTCCACCATGGTTTCCAAATCCCATTCCTCCACCAGAACTTGAGCTTGAAGGCCATCCTCCTGGACGAGGACTACGACGCAAGGATCATAGATTTTGGGTTCACAAAACTCATGAGGGCGTCGAGTGGGAATGGGAATGACACAAGTCCATTCCTGAATGGAGATTTCGGGGAGTTTGGATATATTGCTCCAGAATTCGCTACCAACTCTGATCCGACCACCAAAATTGATGTGTATGCATTTGGAATCATCCTGTTAGAGCTTCTCACAGGGCAGAGGGCGACTGAGATCAGCAGTGACACTGCAGGCGAAGGGTTCAAGGGTAGTTTGGTGGATTGGGTGAATCGACTTTCTGTCACTGGCCGTACTCATGAGACTATCGATACATCCCTTCAGGGCAAGGGCAAGGATGATGAGATTATGCAGGTATTGAGGATTGCTTCTGGCTGTGTGGTTGCCTGCCCAAAGGACAGGCCTTCCATGTACAGTGTGTATCAAAAGTTGAAGAAAATTGGAGATACATATGATCATTCAGAGCATGTCGATGAATTTCCGCTTGTTTACGGGAAGGATGAATTGGAGAATCCTTAATTTTATGCATAAGTTTAGGAGATGGATATTGACTTTTTGTTGGATGATTTTCATGGACTTACCATCCAAATCTTCATCTGCAAGATGGTACAGCTGCAGGCTGCAGCTGGGTGGTAGGTTCTCCTCTGCTAAGAACTCAAAGTCCCTATAAATTTTATCCATTTGCAAACTAGTTCTTGTGTGATCAAGAATTAATATGGTCCTCATCCTTTTACTATCCCCCTTAGTTGTTGCACATTACTTGTTGGGTATCTTCTTTCCAATTATCAAACTCTGTACTAGATATTTAATATCTTACCTTATCTGTTGCAATCTATTTTCCCACGTTATTATAAGTTTTATTATGCTGTAACTTTTCAGGTTTGCTGATTCCATTCTTGTTCTGGTTTCATTGTTTCTGAAACTAATTTATTATATTCTGTTCTCATGACAATACATTGTTCCTCCCAGGTGAAAAAAGAGAGCACTGTTTCTCTTAAGTCTGTCATAGCTCGGTTATGTTCTAGTTACTCCATTAAAGACTTTTTGTTTAGTTTCTCTTCATTATCATTGAATTCACAGTGATTTTTTTTTTTCATTAGCTATGCTTTTGTTGCAGTTTGGTGACGGGGATAATTCACAGCAATTAACATTTTATTGCAAGGTAAAGGTTGCTTGTGTTAATCCGTCACTTGACCTGGAATTAGAATACAATTGCTTTGTCATGTTTTCTAGATTGCAATTCTTTTAACGAAATTCAGCTATTTTAATTTCAATAAAATATTAGTTGTAGCAAAAGATGATTGTACTCATTTCTGCCCCGCATAGTCCATCTCCAGATTATGTGAAGGGAGGTAAATCACAAAGTTAGTTTATAGCCGATTGACAAATGGCTAGGGTTCAATAAGATGTTAGTTGATGCTATTTCCAATTGCCCTACTTTCTGCTTCAAGCATGATAATCTGTAGTTTGGTTATTGTTTAGTGTTATGTCAATGCTCTCTCTTTTATAATTCAAATTTCTGTATTTTGCCTGACTAAAGTAGGCGGCTTTCCCTGATTTGGTAAATCGATAGCATAGGTTATGCACATTCAAAAATGAACTTCTAAAATATTCCTTTCATTTGGGATTTGAATATGGGTCCTTTTAATTTTTTTTAGTTGCTTTACCATACCAATGGGGCTGAGAGGGTTCTCTTACAAAATTATGTGTGAAAATGGAATATATGTCCCGGCTTGTCTAAAATTAATTGATACTTATCAATCAGGCACACAACACCATATGTAGATCTTTCAAAGTATGGTGAATGCACTCTCTTCTTTTGCATTTTATTTTCTACTCTGTTTTTTTTCCCCTTCTTCCTTTTTGAGCTAATTTGCTAGTCTGAGACAGTTGATTAATGTATTCCAAGCTGTCTGTCGCTTGCTTGAATCGGTGGGAAAGGAAAAGAGACTAGTGGAGAATGTTGATAGATCACTTCCACATGATAAGGGAGTTGGACCATGGATATCATCAATGACTGCGAAGGCTAGGAAGCGGAAGAACCGGAAAGAGGAAATGGGAGGGGGATCGAGCGGGACGGGAGTGAATGATGGAGGATATATAGGAGTTTAAAGAGGGATACAACCGTAGAAACAAGGGAGAAGTTGTGATTGAAGGGGCTAAGAGGGAGGAGACGAGGATGTTGAGGAGTGGGGTTAGCTCCTCGGCCGTAAGCAGTGGCAAAGGGTAGGTGGCCGGGGAGTGGTAGTAGTCAAGAGGTTCATGATCCACCTTTAATTTACTCTTTTGGCCCATGGTCTTAGCCTTTGATTTTTCTTTTAGATCCTAGATAACTTTTTATAATTTTATCATTGTCAAAGTAGAAAATTTCTAAGCTAATAATGTATCACTAGTGGATCAACTTGATTTTAACTCTATATTTGGGAGGAAGATTTCTATAAATACCTCCTTTTCTCTCACTTGTAATTCATCCTCAATAGTAATATTAATTCCTCAAACCCTCTCAATCTCTCTTCTAACTTCTTTGGTGAGGATCTCTAGCGAGTTAGACTTGGCAACCTCAGGAGGATAAGTTGTCTAAGCGCAACATGGGTGAATGGTGTTAAAAGCAAACTTGCTCTCACCATTCAACATCTAATTATTGTACAGGCAACGAAGGTAGATGTTATTGAAGCATGGGTTGCTATTTTGAAGTAAACTATCTTTAAGGTGAAGTTTACCATAAAGATGATTGGTGTTGATAGCTTAAAGGAAGACACCATCGACGTAAACCCTATTATTGGGGATCTCACCAATCCTCTAGATAGGATAGGGACCGAGCGTGGTGAACTAAGTGATCCCACCAAGACGGCTATCCTTGATCGCCATATGGATCTGTAAGTTGTAACTTAAGAGCTTGTTGGACTAAGGATGTTTATGGTGTGGGAATTAGAGATTTAATGGCAAAATGGTCGAATTCAATTGCCAAAAAGAGATTCTTGGTGCAATTATATTTCAAATAGTTAAGTTTGACCAAGTGATTTTGATGTGATTGGCAAATATGGTAATATGGCAAAAGATGATTCGTTCGTCTTAGCATCCCTGCCAATCTTTCCTTAGGCCACGTCGAGTTTCGATCCTATAACTAATGTGACAATAACTCATGTCTCAATTATCATACCGTCCCGAGGGAACCATTGATGTGATTGGTAAAGAACTTATGTTTTGTTAATATTGTGGTGCTAATAAATTTTGTTAAGTGTGCAGAGGGAGGATACTTGACATATTATTGCAAATACCGTGGTTGGGAAAATTGAAGTATGTTAAGTTTGATTGTGGGCTTGATAGATAGAGAAGTCTAGTAAGTGTTGGCGGATGGAGAAGTTCAAGAAATAGCTTAAGGTTGAATGATTACTTAGGGAGTATTGGGGAGAATTTTTAGGGAGTATTTGGGAGAATTTTTGCTTATTTAAAAATGATTCTTATAAAGATTATTTTGAAGCGAGTGAAAAATTAAAATATGGAGTGTTTGGAAATAGGAGACAAAAGTTAATACAAGATAAAATTAGTGTGTTTGATAAATAATTATTTCCAAGCTTAATTTTTAGTTAAATGACAATAACTATAAATTAATTTTTTTATTATTTAAATATAATTTGATACACTATTTGTTTACATAATTATTATTATATTTTAAATATTGTATCAAAATTATTTTTTTAATAATGAAAAGTTATATAAAAATAATAAAAAAATGACAAAATTTATATAAGTACATAAAAATATGTATAAAAAATTCTAAAAATATAAATTATATAAAAATATAGAATATTATTTTAAAAATAAATATCACATGAGCATGATGATAATTATACAAAATAATAAATTTATTAAAGTAAAAAAAATATGATAATTATGTAAAATGATAAATTTATTAAGGATATAAATGTCAACTTTATTTTATAGCATAAAAAAAAATAAAAGTAGAAAAAATATCAAAAATTCTTACTTTCAACTTGTGAGTGAAAGTTATAGAAATAAAAATAAAAATTGACATTTACAAATACTTAAAAGTACTTTTATGTAGTTAGAATTTTAGAAGTACGTAGTAAAAGTTCTACCAAATACTTTCCTTGGTGGATTAAAAAGTCCAATCAGGAATTCCCAAGATTGACTTTTATTTCGGCGTGTGTTTATCAAGAAATAAGGTGTTTTTAGGTTGTAATTGATATTGACGAGTAAATTTAGTCAACCAAGGGTCAAGTTTAATTGACCGAAGGTCAGGTTTAGTTAACTAAATAATCAAGTCGATTAAAATGTACTTCTTGCAAATAATAGATTTTGTTTTAGCTAGAGTGGATTGAAGGATAATTCAATCAATTGAAGTTAGTTGCGGCGACTGATAGAAATAATTTGATCTATTTATTTTGTGTCGATTGGACAATTAAAACTACTATTTGAAATTTAAAATTTTAACCGTGGATCTTATCAACTTGAATTTTGGCTATTGAATTTGGAGTTGAAGACGTTGGATTTGAGCTGTCTGTAAGCATTTTTTAGTTGACTAAAATAATAATCAATCAAGAGATAAGTCCAAACTTAATTTAGTTGAGTCGACTGACAAATGTTGAGACGTGATCAAAATTTCAATCTCCTACCAAAGAATTTGAATCAATTGAAATTAAATGTAACAATTGAGTGCATTTCAAAAATTATTAGAGTAAAAAGGTGACATCATTCCTTGAAGCGGCAAATGCATTTCAAATACTATTCTAGTAAAAATTATAAGCATCCTTCACCGTTTGTCCTCAAATTAGAAAAAAAAATAAATTATGAAATTAGTTTACAGTGGATCGTTAAATGGCTAGATAAGAAAAGATTTTTTTTAATTTTTTTTTAAGGGACGTGTCTGTCAGAAATTGATATAGTAAAACTATCACTCTTTAGTAGGACGCATTTCAAAGACTATTATAGTAAAAGGTAATTACACTCATCTCAGTTGTCCCTCATAACTTGTCCTCAAGTTATGTGAAGGAAGATAAATCACAAAGTCAATTTATAGCCAACTATAAAATTACTAAAGGGTGAAATAAATTTTTTTTCCTTTGGGTGTATATGTCCATCGAGAATTGACTCACATTTCAAAGACTACGGTCGCAAAAAAAAGAGATGGAATTCATCACCCTAGCAGTCTCACACGTCCGGCTTCACGACCATCTGTGAAGATAAATTGGGAAGTTGTAGTTGGCAGGTGCGGGGAGAACTTTTTTTTCTTATCTTTACCGAGATTTGAATTCTTACCCTATGATAGCAACTCTGCCCTGTACTAGTCAATTCAACTCTGACGAAGGGCACATATTTCAAAGACTATGATAGCAAAAGGTGGAATCCGCCACCCCAGAGGCCTCATATGGTCGGCTCCATGACCATCTATGAGTAGGTAAATCAGGAAGCTATAATTAGGTAGTATAGGGAGGATATTTTTTCTTCGGATTTGTCGAGATTCGAACTCTTACGTCATGATAACAACCCTGTCGCACACTAGCCAATTCAACCCTATCCTAGGGGCAAACATTTTAAAGACTATTATGGCAAAAAGCGATTTGCTTGTCCCAGTGCCTCCGCCAATCGATTCTTAGGTCAATACGGAGGAGGTAAATCACGGGTGACTACTGGTCATCAGTACAGTGGTCAAGCCATGGGGGAAGGCATGCTTGAACATGCCGAATTTTGACCCCATGATCTAATATGGCAACACCTCATGCCTTAACCACTGCACTGTCATGAGAGAACTAAACATTTCAAAGACTATGCCACAAAAGGTGATTTGCTCGCCTCAGTGCCACCACCAACCCATCCCTAGGCCAATACGGAGGAGGTAAATCACGGGTGGGTACTAGCTATTAGTACAAGTGGCTAAGGCATGGGGGAAGACATCCTCGAATGCGCCGAGTAAACATTTCAAAGACTATGTGGTTAAAAAGGTGATTTCCTCGCCCAAGTGCTCTTGTCAATCCGTCCCTAGGGCAACACGGAGATAGTAAATAATGAGTGACTATTAGTCATTAGTATAATGGTCAAGACATGAAAAAAAATATGCTCAAATACGTTAGATGTTCTAATGACTAATATGATAACATCTCATATCTTTAACTAACGTACCATCTCGATGGGACTAAACATTTTCAAAGACTATGAGGTAAGGGTAAGTGGAGCTAGTCCAGTAATAGAAACTTATTATTCTACTACAATTTCACTTCTTCAATTGTTTTCATTATTTTGTTTGAGCCTAAACACTCGATTCTTTTAATATAAGTTTCCTTATGTTTATTATTTTAAATTTATTATAAAAGTTTTTATATGAGATTTTTCAAGAGGTCTCACCATGCTGGATCTTAGGGTTCCTCAATCCTCCCAAGCAGGTTAAAGGAATTTCATGAGCATTGCTTATTTATTATTCAGTTATATAATCTAAATTTTACTTGAAAATATTTTGTATTGTTTTCAATGTGGTAGTAGAAGCTATAATTAGCTGTGTGTATACTAACTAGGAAATAGTTGTTATAATATGATAAAATATAATATTTTATTTTAGTCAAAATTATTATATATAAAATATTATTATATAAAAAGAAATTAACATCAAAATTATTTAAACTCAATCAAAATTATTTTAATTGGAATATATTTTTTTTAAAAAAATATAGATAGCTATTATAATATTGTAACAATATCCTATAATTGTTATAATGTTATAATAACTATTCAATAGTAATTATAAAAATTTTAAAATTAGTTTGATCAAATTTAAATAATTTTAACAAATTTTAAGTAATCTTAATAAAATTGATAAAGAATATTTTAATATAATAATATTTATATATAATAATTTTGACTTTAGTGAATCATTGTATTTTATCACAGTATATATATATATATATATATATATAGCGATCATGCACAAATGATGTGCGAGCTAGGTCTTTTATATTAGGTGGGGTAATGGGGGAGAGATATGAGGGAAAAAGAATTGGTATATAGAAAATAGTTTTTATTTTTAAATATTACCCCTACTTTTATTTTTTTAGGTGTGGCAAGACTCTAATATTTTTATATATCTTTAGGGGTACTTATAAAAAAATTGAAGGTGAGCAACTACTCTACCAAAGTATACGTAGTTCTGCCCCTGGTTGCGTGTGTAATATAATATATAAACACATGTGGGTAACGAACTCTCCTTCATAAAAAAATAATTTAATTTTTTATATTAGATATTAAACTGATAAGAACAAATACTACACTTAATTTTAACTAAAAGGTCGCATATAAATTAGGTAAGAGTGTATCAGACCCATGTAATAGTGTAATGCTAAAGTGACACTCGAAAATCTCAGTAGTAAGTTATTGTAACGGACTCCCCTTTATAAAAAATTAATTTAATAGCATACTCTATATTAGCAAAAAAAATCAAGAAAAGTATACTTTTTAACATTGCTGACCTAAGATGTTTATAGAAATTTCTCTGCTCGCAGTGTTATTAATTCTTAGATATGAGACTAAAGAGAACTCTAGATTTCTAATTAATTAATGAGAATAATTCTCAATAATAGGTTGCAGCTTGAGTCTCAAACTCTAGATCCCTGATTGATTAATAAAAAAAAATCTCAAAAATACGTTGCAGCTGAGTCTCGAACTCAAAATCACTGACTGATTAATGAGAAAAATTCTCAATAATATACCGCAGCTAAGTTTTAAACTGTAAATCCCTGATTGATACATTTGTGTAAATTATTAATAAACATTGAAATTATTTTTGATGTGAAAAAAAGGATATTACATAATTTTATTTTAGGTTTTACCAAAATTAGTTAGTAAAAGGGATAGATTCTTAATAAAATAGTAAGATATAGTTATTATGCTCTCGACTAGTGTTGTGTGAGTGAGTGTTCGAGACATTCAAAAATGCACTATGCATTGGTAGGAGAGCATAACAACTTCCTCTTTATATATATATATATATATATATATATAATTTATATTATTATTTTTTAAAAAATGATTTATATCTAATATACCCTATATATGTTTCTTTTTTTTAAAAAAAATTTAGTTGATATTCAATATTCAACTTAAGTTGATTAATTTTGATGACCAATTTGATTCCTAGAAATTTTTCATCGGAAATAAGAAAACTTGATCTGGTAATGGGTCGAAGAAAAAAAAAACAAAGAAAATGATCTGCCACTTGTGCCCGGGACAACCCTACGTTTCCTTCCTCGTATTTACCATTAAAAGAATTAAGCATGAATCATTCAAAATTGTAGCAAGAAGTGGTTGAGACGTCCTTCATGTGACATGTGGATAGGATAACATGATCCATCATTATCATCGTCACCCTCTTTAGGCTCCACAGTGAGAATCAATCAGTCCCCCCATCATTAATGCTCACCACAAACCTAATTTGATGGATTAAGTTCGACCAAACTTGATCCACAACCCATCATGCATCATCAAGTCCCCCATCCTTACCCCAATCACCAATCTCCAACTCTCCAACCCAATTGGCTCACTCACAATCCATCCAAATCTTTGGTCCAATCAACTCCTCAATGCATCTAATTAGTTGTCGGTGTTATAATCACATCATTTATGACATTTATTTATTTATTTTTAAAAAGTAATTCCACTTTATTCCACTAGTGTGATACAGCCGTAAAGTATTTAAAAGAATAAATAAAAAGATCAAAATTCAAATAAGGGTTTTGGTGTGTTTTTTTAACATAAATAAATAAATTTTAAAAGGGTAAAAATAAGAAATTATACTTTGTTTTTACGAGTGTCAAAAAGAATATGTCGTATTTAAAATATTGTATTATATTTTTTATTTTAAAATTATAGTAATTTTAATTAAAACGGTCATAATGTGCGATAAGTTTGATAAAAAAAATAACACCGATTCGGCTCCACCAAAATTTTACAACTATACCATAGCTTTGAGAGTACAATAATTTGATAAATTATTATAAAAGTAGTAATTTTAATCAAAATTAAAAATTATTTATGTTCATTTAATATGTACCCGTTTAAATAACTCATTAAATTAAATAAATAAATTTAAAAATATATATATTCAGCTTATTAAAATTTCATGTGATTCAATAAACAGTATATTCATTCTATCATTATGAAATCAAATTATATGGGTCGATAAATAGTAAACTAATAATGAGATTTTCTTGATAGAGGGGAAATTGAAAATTAAGATGCTTGACTAATTTGAAATGATGAAAAATGAGGGAATGCCTATAATATCTATACCTGGATTTAGTCATAAATAATTTGAGGGATTGTTTGTAGGTTTATTATTGAGGGCTTGACTAAAAATTTTATAAGTTTCTAAAACTTGAAGATACTGATAAGAAATTAAATTTAAATTATTTATAGAAAGATATCAATTTATGGAACCTTAATAAAAAAATAATATTGTGTCCAAATCACTTACATATTCTTCTTAATTATGTGTTCATGGGATTAATTTAGAAAATCGGTCAAATAAAGAAGTTCGTAAAATCCAACCAAAAGAACATATAAGCTTATTAACCCACCAAATATTTATTTAAAAAATTCTAAAAATTCTAAATAATCAAACAAACTAATTGCGTGCTCACAAACAAATAAAAATTATTTTATGCTAGGCTTACTTTGATTATCTTATTAAATAAGATTTAACAAACACAAAGTTCCACTTAATTACAATCCTAACCAAAAATGTTATAACAATTTTAGTTAAATTGTTACACATTTTTAATTAAACCTGCTATAAATATATTAGAGCAATTTTAATTAATTTAAAAATAATTCTAATCAATGTTATAATCATCTTAACTAATATTAAAATAATTTTGACTAAATATAGTTTAAGTATTTTTATTATAATTTTTTATCAAAATTATTACCTATATTATTATGATTAGTTAATAATTTAAGTGTTCAACCTTTACGATTAATCTAGAGGTACACTATTTTACTGTTTTAAAAATAAAAACTAAAATAAAGTATTTTTTTTCCTTGTTTTTTTGGGCGGGCGCCTTGCCCTTTTTAATACAAGATTTAAAGATTAAAAAAAATATCTTCACGTATTGAAGTATAAATTATAAGGTAATTTATAACTGACTGATTAAAGGATGATTTTTTTTGTTTTTTTTTTGTTTTTTACCTATATATCCGTCTCGACGACATCTTTTAAACGGGACACATCCGTATCCCCAAATTTCTCTCACATATGGCCCAATAAGGAGGCAAGTACACAGTAGGTAGAATGAGACCATCATCTTTCCTCTGACAGACGACCTACAGAAGGGACGACGTCATCATACGTTTCCTTGATGGATCATGTCGCCATCAGAGATGCCGCGTGTACCTTTTTTGAAAATTTCTCGCTTTCTCCATTACAGCCGAGATGACCCATCTTATCTCCCAAACAATAATATCAACGGCCATTGGACCCTTCTTGTTAACCCACATCTGGAATCCGCTCCACGTGTCCGATCTCTCGCCAAACTCTAAAGATCTCTCAACTCGTAAGAGCATCCACAGTAAATAGACCCTGTTAAGAGTTCCTTTATTATTATATCTGTACCACATCAAAAGTTAAAAATCTATATCTTCTTCCACTATTAAAAAAATCTCTCAACAACTCCCTCATGGGTCCCACACTTTTCATTATATATAATTCTCATTTGTCCTTCATAATTCATACACTCCTTCAAAAGACTTGAAAAATTTAAAAGATTTGTAAATGAAGTATTGAGATTTTCATCCATCTCGAATACAAACAGAGAATGAAAGGGAGAAATGAGTTGAGAGCAAAAATTGCAATGGAATGAATAAAATTGATCCCATATTTATAGATTATATATATATATATATTAAATAATAAAATTAAAACGTTGAACAACGGCTAAAAATTAGCCGTTGTTCAACGGCATGCAATCGGTAACCGCTGCATGTAATCGGCTAAAAATTAAAACGTTGTACTTTTTTTTTAATTATTAAAAAAATTAAAATATATTAAAAAAATAAAAGCAACGAAGAAGCGGCTCTATAAGGACAGAGCTGCTTTTTCGTTCGAGGGAGAAACCTCCCTCCCATAATGGGAGCTCTTAGGCCTCTAGTTCTTCAAAAGCGTCGAACTTCACAAGTTTACTTATGTTTTATATATCCTCTCCCTTACCTTCAGAGTCCACTACAAAAATATACTCAGTGTCAATAATTCAATCCCTCGGATGCATCAAATCTTTATTAATAGTAAATTATTGAATCATCCTTTGATAGACAATTCTGTGTCTTATATATTTATTTGTATTGGGATTATTTTCGTTTGTTGATAAGGAAACTCACACTTCCTTTACTTTTAAAGAGTCGAAAGCATTGTTCTGGTCAATAAGCACTATTATATATAGTGCGTTAGGTTCAGTCCATAGAAACTCTCCCGTCAAGCTTCACTCTTCGCTACCATTAAATATATATACATATATTGCTTATGAACCAACACTGGTAAAGTGGGCAGTTAGGCAGTCTGACACGACAAGTATGACGGTTAATCAAGTCGGTCGGCAACCCATATAGTCCAACAGTTCAAACAAGTGGTTCTGAGGCTGAGTTAGATCAATGATTTGAGCGAGCTCATGAGATGGATGACTCGAGTGGATTGCATTAGATACATGGCGCCAATGAAAAGAGAAAATTATAGCCTAAATAAGTTGATTTAGCCTAATGACTCGACCAAATAATTAACTCAGTTAGGTCATGCAGAGACTGACTGTATTGAGTAGAATAAAAATGAATGAATTAATAAAAATGAATGAATTGGGAAATCATAAGATTGAGTAGGAGAAATAGATTAATTATTGAACTGGTTAATTGAGTAAGTTGAATAAAACATTATGGGAACCACATTATGTTATAAGGTCTAATTCTATTATGGGAACCACATTATACCTGGTGCGGCTGGTGCTGCCAGCTTATGGGAAATGTTAATTAATATAATTAATAATTTTAATTTACACATACTCTACTTATATTTTTATTATTTTATACCTACTCAATATTATATTCCATTAAATAATTGACTCATTCACTATTCACTCTATAGAAAAATTAAGATTAAAATTATTTTATTTTTTTAATGTCAAATTAAACGTGTTAGGCTCAGAGCCAATAATAATAAATCATAAATTTTAAATTATTCATTTAATTTTATAATTTATGTGATTATATAAATATTGATATAGTTTTCTAAGACGCGGATTGGATATTTGATATTAGGAACAAAAGAAGCTAAAATAAAAGAAAAAAAAATGGGTTTGGTAGATCATGAAATGGACCTTTGACTTCTTTTGTTTTGTGGGGACGGGCATGCGCGTTGCTATTTAAGGCCCGGTTCGCCTCCGTCTTTCCTCCACAAGAAGCTCTGCATCTCTTGCCACTTTCTTCCGCCTCTCAGATCTCGCCCCTTCCGTTTGCTGCCTCTTCAAAACTGTTGTGGAAGCGGAGGCGCGCAGATCTCCAGGTAATTTCTTCACTAGATCTGAAGCTTTCCGTCTGCTTTTCGTCTTGAGATTCGCGGCCTTCTGCTTTACCGCTCTTTGATCGTAATGTACATGCCTTAGATCTGTCTACCCTTTGCGCGATTTCGCTGATGAACTAAATTGTGTCCGGGGGTTTCGTGGGAATTTTGGATCTAAGCAACTTTTAGTAGAATTTTGGTGATCAGCAGCCGGAGAAGGAAGGATGTTTCGGATTGAATCTGATCCTTTGGGAAGATCTTATCACGATGCAGATCCATTTGTCTGTTGTTTGATAATTAAATCTGATATCGTTGGTATTTTTACAGATCGGATCTTTACCTATCAATCGATGGGAAGCATTGGGGTTATTAAATACTTCTCTTTTTTTTTTTAAAAAAAAAAAGATCTGCAACGGAACGGATCTAAAACTAAAAGCCGCCTTTTATTACCATTTTGCTAAAGGTTTCGTTAGATCATGTAGATTTATTTGATCTTTTTTTTTGTTTTCTTCGTCTTTTCTCAACGACTATATCAGGCACTTTTTGAATTTTTTTTCAAGGGTTTTCTTTTCATGCATTATGCCTTTAACTTCTGAATCTGTCTATATACTTTGTCTTATAATATCAATGTATTATTAGTTAATAAATGCTCTTATTTGCTAGAAAGATGTTTGAGTTGACTCATCAATATAAAAACCAAACAAATTAACGTTTGTGTTTGGTTTTTTTATTTAGGAATTTATTTGGGTTGAAGATCTGTGACTATTTGATTCATTACTTATTATGTATCAATCACTACTTTTTGCATTCACTGACTAGATTTTGTTTTTCGTGTAATTGATTCAGTCCATCTAAACAAAAATGGTGAAGATTTGCTGCATCGGTGCCGGCTATGTCGGTGGCCCAACAATGGCGGTCATTGCTCTGAAATGCCCTTCCGTTGAGGTGGTAGTTGTAGACATTTCCGCTGTTCGCATTGCTGCATGGAATTCTGAGCAACTTCCAATCTATGAGCCTGGACTTGATGAAATTGTAAAGCAATGCAGAGGAAAAAACCTATTCTTTAGCACTGACGTGGAGAAGTATGTTCGTGAGGCCGATATCATTTTTGTCTCAGTGAACACACCCACCAAAACCCGTGGCCTTGGTGCTGGCAAGGCAGCTGACCTCACCTACTGGGAGAGTGCTGCTCGGATGATAGCCGACGTCTCACAATCTGATAAGATTGTGGTTGAGAAGTCCACCGTCCCTGTCAAGACTGCTGAGGCTATTGAGAAGATTTTAACCCATAACAGCAAAGGCATCAACTACCAGATTCTCTCCAACCCAGAGTTCCTCGCAGAGGGTACAGCAATTCAGGACCTATTCAGCCCCGATCGTGTCCTCATCGGTGGTCGGGAAACTCCAGAGGGTCAAAAGGCTATCCAGGCGCTAAAAAATGTGTATGCCCATTGGGTTCCTGAGGAAAGAATTCTCACTACCAATCTATGGTCAGCTGAGCTATCCAAGCTTGCTGCTAATGCTTTCCTAGCTCAGAGGATCTCATCCGTGAATGCCATTTCAGCCCTCTGTGAAGCCACAGGGGCAAATGTAGCTGAAGTGGCTTATGCCGTTGGCAAGGACAGCAGAATTGGCCCTAAGTTCTTGAATGCAAGTGTCGGTTTTGGTGGCTCATGCTTCCAGAAGGACATTCTCAACTTGGTTTATATCTGTGAATGCAATGGCCTCCCTGAGGTGGCCAACTACTGGAAGCAAGTCATCAAGATCAATGACTACCAAAAGAGCAGGTTCGTGAACCGTGTTGTCTCTTCCATGTTCAATACAGTGTCTGGAAAGAAGATTGCTGTTCTTGGCTTTGCCTTCAAGAAGGATACTGGCGACACAAGGGAGACTCCTGCAATTGATGTTTGCAAGGGCCTCATAGGTGACAAAGCCAAGATCAGCATCTATGATCCGCAGGTGACTGAGGACCAGATCCAGCGTGATCTTGCCATGAACAAATTTGATTGGGATCACCCTATCCACCTGCAACCAATGAGCCCAACCGCTGTGAAGGAGGTGTCAGTGACCTGGGATGCTTACGAGGCCACTAAGGGGGCACATGGAATTTGCATTCTGACCGAGTGGGATGAATTTAAAAAACTGGACTATGCAAAAATCTATAATAACATGCAGAAGCCTGCTTTCATCTTTGATGGTCGCAATGTGGTAGACCCCGAGAAGCTTAGGGAGATTGGCTTCATCGTCTATTCGATTGGAAAGCCATTGGACCCATGGCTCAAGGATATGCCTGCCGTGGCCTGATTGGGAGATCTGGTAATGAGCGACATATGGTGGGAGCTCTTATAGATGATAAATACTAGTTTTCGTGGTTCAGATTGAGAATTCTCCCTTGATCGTTGCCTTGTGGCCTCTTGTTTAGGCATTATTAGTTTAAAAGATGTCGATTACACTATTTCCTGCTTCTTCTGTTGCTGTACCTTTTGAATATCTTTTGTTGCATTACATTACATGGGAGTACTGATATTTTTTTTTGTTGTTGTTGTTGACTAGGTAATTTTACTATGACAAAACATGATTGGAAGTTTCTTTACTTTTTTCCTTTTTTCTCTTATGATGAAATGGTTCTTTCTCGCTGCAACGATGGGCCCAGAATAATTTCTATGCGAATAACAAGACATTGAAACATTTGCAGATTAATAGTTGCAGACTATTTGCCCCATTTGCCTGAACCAATTTTGCTACAAGATTATGTTGGACAAATTATGTTGCAGATTTATTCCTTCGATCTGCAGATGACATTGTCTAGCTAATAATTCACAAATTATTTTTTTTTCTCTTAAAAAAATCAGAAAAATTTATTCTGGAAATACAGCTCAAAATAATCCATCATTCGCCAAGACGTGTGTTACATTTTTCATGTGGTTTTACGTACATTATCTCCAGGAACATATACAACATATACATTCATCAGCCTGAACGCTTCAGCGTGGTATTTGATTAAGATTATAGTTTTTCACTTCTCATCTGCCTGGTGGAACTGCAGCCAAAATTCCAAAGAGTTTAATAGCCTAAGATGGGCTAAATATTACTATAGTTCATAGCTGGTTAGAAATTATCTGCTAACCTACCTCAGCCTCAGTTATTCCACAATAACCGGCATCGTCCGCGACCAAGGCATCACCGAGCCACAATAAGGCCTGGGTAACTAGTTGTTATCAGGAGGAATTCAGTGACTATTTCTCTGAGGTTTTCGTCTACTCCTGTAAGGAGGTATTATTTGTGAAATTTACAACTGTGCTAATGCAATAGTTGAAAGAAACGATAAAAATTATATCCACAGATATACAAACAGTCACAAATCTCTGGTGAAGCATGTTATTTGCCAAAATCAACCGTGGTTTAATCCAAGAATGCTTGAAGAGTTACCTACTATCATTTGGCAAGTGCTGCAGCATCAATGCCCTTGTTTTTCCATCAGGTTTGAGTCCAATGCTGCGCATCTTCTTGTACAGTTTTATTGCTACTGAAATCTTGCCGCGTAAACACAGCCCATGAACTAGTGCGTTGTAGATGGAAGAATTTGGTGAAACACTCTGTTAGAGCCAAGAAGACAAAACATGAATAAATTTTCTCATAAGAGTACTAACAACCATGACCCCAATTTACATGCACATAATAGAAACAGCAAAATTCACCAATTATAGTTAGAAAAGAGCACAAGGTATTCAAAGATGGTGCAGATGGAAACTACTTGCTGCTAATACAAATTATGATTACAAATGTCAGTACTCAAACATCTTGAATCTTTTTTCTTTCTCAAAGCTAGTCAGTACGAGCTGAAATCAAACTACTAAACAATACTTGTCCAAAAACTCGTTGAGCTCAGCTGAATGTGTGATCACAGCAAGATCAATTTTGCACTGGCAACAAAAGTTTAGCTCATTAAAACAATATGTTGAAACTGTTTTAATGTTTGATTAAAATAATGATGCTTAGCAGAGTTGTGCAATGATGTCAAACACAGAATTAAGCCAACATCATGATCAATGCGAGCTGCATTAACATAGGTGACGCTACACAATTTGTCATATTACATGGGTATTAGATTCGTGCATCAAATAGTCACACATTGGTTTTAAATTGGATATTAAATGTCAGGGAAACAACTCATGTCTTGTGATTGGGTTCAACCATGTTGTTTTGATATGTTTGTAATGTGGTTTAAGTTGGTCTATTTTATATTTTGATATTTGCATCTAGTAGCAGAAACTTGAATAATGCACATAGTGATTGTGAGATCACGTGCTCAAAGGCTTAAAGACTTGAATCAAGTCGAGCTTGTGGACATAACAATTGTGGTGATCATGTGCTTTAGGACTGGAGGCATGAATTAAGTGGAGCATGGATCTTTATGGATTCAGTGGAATCCAGTTGTGGATATGTAGATCGTGGAGATTGTGTGCTTGAAAGCTTGACTTGGATTAAATTGGTGAATTGAAGCTCAAGGAGAAAGTCGACAGGATCAAGAGTTGGAAGCTTGGATCGAGGTGCTATTTGGATTAAATTGGTGCACTAGAGTTGGCAAAGAGCTCAAAGCATCAGAATCATGGCGAGTTACATTGAGTGATTGTAACCTTTGATTTTTGTCTTTGGGCATGTAACATGTTATGTTGTATGATATTGTGATTACCTAATAGTAGATGACACAATTAGGGTTTGATGGTTGTGAAACCTTATACCCTTGCGATGGTTTCCCAAGTACTTTGTCAAACAACTTGAATCTCAACTTTTGTGTAGGCTCACGATAAAGTGTTAGCCAAATGAAGTAAGATTTCAAAAGATATCAGTCAATTGAAAGTGATTTCCAATCAATTGGACTTGACAACTATCAATTGACTGAGCAAAGGGTTTGTGCAAATAGAGCATTTCTGTTCGAACAACAGTTGATTGGAAACTACTTCCAACAGACTAGAAGCTTGAGTAGTCCACTACAGGTAACTTTCAGTTGACTAGCGATATAATTGTTGTTATCCAACAATCATATATATGCATCTAGTCGACTAGAGGCAAACTAGAAGTGATTTTTCAATATATAATTTTTTGAGAGCTTTTGGGCATAAAAACTTATTCTAAATATCAAATAACAACAACAACAACAACCAAGCCTTTTCCCACTAGGTGGGGTCGGCTGTATGAATCCTTTTACGCCATTGAGCTCG
>JBBMJZ010000075.1:7936215-7960802 GCA_037833815.1 Zingiber zerumbet
CAACTGATTTTCCGTCATAATTCCGTCACTAAGCAACTATACCGACGGAATTACGACGGAAAATTCCGTCGGTAATCCTGTTTTTTTTTGTAGTGTAAATCACGGGTGGCTTCTAGTCATTAGTGCAAATGGCCAAGACATGGGGGAGGTCATGCTCGGTCACACCGAGTTTCGATCCCAAGACCTCATGTGGCAACACCTCATGTCTTAACCATCGCACGGCCCTGAGAGGACATTCATAGCTATTACTTAGCACAAAGAAGAGATCGGCCAAATACTTTATTTATGCAACAAGGAAGAGTAAAATGTAGTTGTTAATGTGCGAGTTTTATACAAGATATTATGGGATATTTTAGTGTCGAAAAGACAATAAAGCCAGGCAAGCTGATGAAGTATGACCAATCCATTTGGCTCAACCGACGCATCCAAAAGGGTTTAAGCAACACAGTTTGCCCAATGATGCTGTCAAGTCATGTATAAACACTATCAATAACAAACATACATCCAAAGGCAAGGAACAAGGCACTTCTAGGCCCATTTCAATGTGTTTCGTATCGTTCAAGTACGGTTTGAGCTCGTAAAGCAATACAATTACATACATTTTTTTGTATAATAACTTTACCTCACAATCTAGACAAACAGAAGATGGGGAAAACCTACCAAATTCTAATGATGGAAGACAAAGAAACAAATGTCTTCCCAGTTAAGGCCATATGACTACAGGACAGTGTTTAACGATTGTGATTCTTGAGAGTTGCTGCCAGGGCTTTTTCTCGACTGAAATGATTTCTGGCTAACGATCCGGATGATGCGACTTGTTAAATTCTGAGTTACTTTACCACCATTCAAGGAATTGGTACTCCCAAACTTCTTCTCAAGATCTTCATAAAGTAATTTCACAAGGCCGTCAAAGCGTCGTCTGACTGTTGGATACCTTGAGAGAGACTGGGTGATACCACACAACCTAGCACGACAACATTAGGTAAGTCCAAACACGAAAGCAGCACAAAAGCACCCGCATTATTTTCAACAAAGAACTGATACCTCCGAGCAAATGCATGTATCTCAGCCTGTCTTCGTTGCTCCAAAGGCGGCAATTGATCATTAATGTTATTCAGTCTCTTGGAATCACCTAGCAGCAAAACCAACCTGGACAAATACTGTTCTTCTGCTTCTGAGAAATTTTGAGCTTTAATCTGATCTTTCAAGACTATCATAGGATCGAAGAACCAATCAAAGATTGCATCTTTGGGTCGATTCTCTGTGGTTATCTCAGTGTTATCACCTGTAAAAGAGCAACCATCTAAGTAGCCAAATACAGAGATTCGGTAATAACATTCGTCGTTTGTTGAGGACTAAAGTGATACAATATGCTTCCTTACTTAAGATTAAACCATCGGAGTCTCTTTTTGCAGAAACTAGAAGTGCCTGAAGAATGGAGTATGCCGGCAAGCCAATGCTTACAATTCTGCTTCCTCCACCTTTACCGGATCTAGATTCTTTGATGTCTTCAGGTGCAATTACTCCTTCGGTAATCAAAGACTCACCATAGTGCTTACATTCTGAGAACATTCGATCGAGTAACTAAAGAAAAAGACATCAAGTTTCAACCACTTTTTTCTAACAATTGGAGTAAATATGAAGGTAAAATAACAGATTGAACATATTTCAAAACTGTGTAGCTTGAGACAATCCATCCTATCACTACCCATCCCTTAATTTATCTATATTCTATAATAATTACAAGTCACCTGGAGCATGTAAAAAGGATTGGTTATCTCTACAAAATGTTAACCTTCGAAATATGGTAACAGGTCTATGTCATGACAAATTTAGGAAAAGAACATATGGCCAGCTACAATTAAAGTTCTCAAGTGAATAACATCGATACAACAATTTTTAGAACTCAGAATAGTTTTCAAGGAGGAAGTTGCAATGTAAAACCAGTACCATAACTTCCAGGCAATACTTACAAGGTTAATCTAACTCTATGAACTGCAGCTAATCATTTTATCATCAAGTAGAACTCTCAAAAAATGTTAGCTAACACATGGCGATGTGTTACCTTCAAAGGCTTCAATTCAGGCAAGATACCCTTGAATGAAGTGGCACGTAACGAAGGGTTCTTTTCATCTTGATTCTTCCGTGCCAAAGAGGAATGCCTACTTAGAGACTTTGATCGTTGTGATATGTTATTCCGATACTGGTACCTAAAAAAATTGAAATACGAAAGAAGTTTCACTTCTGGAGTGATGCTTCACCTGAGGAAGAAACAGACTGTACTAACCTGGGAAAGCAAGACCCTTCAGGCATGTCAAGTATGTCGTTACTATATTCATCAAACAAAGACAAGGAGGAGATAATATAAAATAGCCCCATCTTGGCTGATTTCTCCTGAGTTATTCAACAAAGTTCATGGAACACAAGTACTATGTGAGTCACATGTTTTATACTCACAAAGAAAAAAAAAATATGAAAAACTTAAATCAGTTGTCATCTGATTAGTGATGTTTACATCATGATACTAAATATGTACTTGCTACTTGCTATAGTCATACAATTTATGGACTTGTCGCAATTATACTGAACAATTAAACTCTTATACCTGATATGTGATAACAGCTGCATATGCACCTAGAAAGAAACTTGATAGTATGGAAGCAATGATAGCTCCAGTAACGGCCATTGGCCATAGAAGAATAGCAAGGCCAGCAAATGGCACACATGCAGTCTCCAAAAATGGGCCCTCTCGGCCAATAAGATCTTGAAGTAAACGTTTCCATCCTTTAAAAAGCATGTATGGGCTCTTGTAAATGGCAATTAATGTGATTGTTGGCATATCGACCATTACGCCAAGAAAACCAATCACCCAGGAACCAGGAACATACCACAGTCTGACATGATACAAATTCTCATTTAACCAATAAACTAGATTATAAAAACTGCAAGAAATGATTCACCCTTCGTTGCTAAGACTTGAAAAATTATCATTTTCCTTTGAAAAATGAAAAACTAGACGTGTTATCTGTACTAAATGTGACTTCAACTGCTATGTAATATTAGTGAGGGAAATATCCAAAATACATTTCAAAAAGCACAAGTTACCATCTCATAATCTATTTCTTCAGTTACCAAAGAAACAGATTACCAAGGCAAAAAAATGGCTATGCCTAAAAAGGATTTTTTTTTTTTAAATTGTGAATGAAATAATTGTATAAACTAGATTGTTTTTTCAGACTTTCACAAAAGTTAATCTTACAATGCAATGTTGAGGTGGTTTGTATTTAGTCCACAAAATAGTTCTACATCAAGATGTCAAGGGTCCCAAATATTGAGGCTAAGCTATATGAACCTTATCTCTGCCAGTGATAATATCTCATTTTTAAAACATAGTCATAAGTTATAGCTAATGAAAAAATACCTTATCAGTGTTTTGATTTATTTTTCATGTAATGATGTAACAGCAATCAAAGTGCCTATGTACTATATTTCCGTACATTAGCTACATAGATGTTAATTAGGGATGAGCAAAAAAGACGATACATCCAACCTGAACTGAAAAACCAACTGAGCTAACCTGAAGACCTGAAGGATTTTTCAGGTTTCTAGAAAATATTTTGATATTGGATCCAGGTAGGGTTTTTGAGTTTTTATATAAAACTCCAAAAAAAATCCAACTCAACTATTATTTTAAATACAATATAATTGAATTATATAACAAATAAATAATTAATGATTATAGAATTTAAATGTTATATATTACAAAATCATATCAACATATATGTGCAAGTTATAAATTAACTAAGCTATACTAGTAGTGTCAAAATGAGCCTACCGAGAAGCTTAACTGAAAAACTAGCTGAACTAATCTAAATTTTTTTGAATTTTTCAGGTTTTGAGTACTCAATATTTTATATTGGGTCTTTGGCAGGATTTTTGAGTTTTTATATAGAATCCAAAAAAATCCACCTCAAATTGCTATTTTAAATACAATACAATACAATACAATTATATAACATATAAATAATTAATAGTCATAAAATTTATATGCTATCAAATAATATCAACATATATGTGTAAGTCATAAAATTAACTAGGCCATACTAGTGGCATAAAAGTAGGCCTGCTGGAGGGACATGGCCCAAGGTTAATCAACCCATTTCCATGATGCCACTAACCTATGCCTACCATGGGACCAAACCCCTCATCCATTTAACATTAAAAAAAAAAAAATTAAAATTAAAAATATTTTTGAAAACAAAAACTCAGTTTTTTTTTTCAGAAAATAGGAGAATTAAAGGGGAAAAAATTAGATAAAAATCTCTAAAATTTTATTTATTATTATTATTATTTTTTTTGCATCATTACATGTTTAGAATATTAAAACTTCACTTCAGCACAATTCAATCAAATTATACAATTTAAATATAACATCTCATGTATATGTATATAAATCTCAAGTTTGGAAAAAGAAATATTTATGTTTGTGATCCAAAGCCGACCTTTTAGCCTTCCATGTAGGCTATCTACATTCCTTCCTTTGAAAGGATCAAGATCAACATAATTTTACCTTATACTTACCATACCAAAGCGGTGAGAATGAGGCAAAGGTGGGTCATGCTAGGGTTGGTCCTGTTGTATCAAAGCGCCTTTAATAAGTGGATTTTTAATAAGGTGAATTTCACCTAGGTTAGATCTGGGACAGTATAATAATTAATCACTTACCATAGTTATTAAAGGAGTTCACTTAGCTGCGCCTACGCGCAAGGTGCAGCTAAGCGAGCCTTTTATGCTTGGATAGTGACTGAGGTGCACTGCTTAAAAGAAACACGCTTAAGCGCGCGCCTTGTGAGAGGCAACATGCACGCTTGAGGCTCGATTTTTCTACTAGATGTACATATGCATATCAGGCCCCAAATTATTTTTAAAGGCCAACCCATGCTTTTAATTGCCCTTTTAATTAATTAGTGTCATGCATACAACACTTATTTTTATGTGTCACTGTCGATTTTATTTTTTTGAATGAGATAGACGATAGCAATGGATAGTTAGAGGGATTGAATGATAACAGTGATGAAGAAAAAGATTTAGTATTTGATGATGACAATTTGACTTGGAGTGAAGTTGAACGAGCTTCTGGAGTTCGTGAAGATGTATATAGTTTTAGATCTCGAACTTGATCTTCTTTAAAAGAAGGGCAACTACATCAAAAGACACTAAGAGAAGATCTTCCACAAGTCAACTTATTGATGAAGAGGAAGAAATCAATCTTGAGGAAACAGATGAACGATTCAGATTGCAATGATGAAATGATATGATTGAGAAAAATGATGAAGATTTTGATGATTTATATACTTGATTTTTTTCTCTTTAATTTGAATTATGCATATAACATATTTATTTGCTAGTGTATTTTATATTTACATTATTGTTTAATATTTTATGGACTATAATTTTATTAGTAAAATATTTTGATAGAAATTCTCTATATATTTGAATTGTAAAAATTTTTATACCCAGAGTGCCTTACTTTGATAAGGAATGCACCTCACCTTATGTCATGCGTCTTAGCCCCAACACCTATGTGCTTTTAGGCACCTCATACCTTAAATAACTATGCTTCCATACCATTAATACAAGCTATGGTATCTACTTATTAAATAAATCACTTATTGAGAATAATGCTTAAAGTATCAAATGTGGAATTAGGTTGTATACAATGGAAAATTGATTTGTACAATAATAATTATTTAAACATGTTACATGTATTTTTAGTATACAACCAATAACTATTTGCTAATTGAGTCGCAGGAAATCTTTCAATCATAAAGATTTACATTTTTAATTGGTCCTTCAATGGTACATTTGTTTTAAGCATAAGGTAAGTTAGTACATCTTAAAGTATCAAATGTGAAATTAGGTTGTATACAATGAAAAATTAATTTGTACAATAATAATTTTTTAAACATGTTACATGTATTTTTAGTATAAAACCAATAACTATTTGCTAATCGAGTCGCAGGAAATCTTTCAATCATAAAGATTTACATTTTTAATTGGTCCTTAAATGGTACATTTGTTTTAAGCATAAGGTAAGTTAGTGCATAAATAGCTATTTATATATTTAACATTTATATTTGTATAATATCTTTTAAAATCATGTATCCTAAAAGTGATGACTAGATAAACTTAATCGCGTTGTCAATTTGTGCAACATTTTCATAAAAATACTCTAAACACAAAATGCGACCAATGATTTATGTGCATGTATCCTGTATGGGGATGGCGATACTGCGTCGGCTGGAGTGAGAGATATCACCTTTTTTGCTCCAATAAAAATTGCATTAGTGTAAGAAAATTAAAAACTTTAAAATTGATAATTCATTTTTAAACAAACCATTGATTGTTTATCCAAAATGCAATGCAACATATAAATGATTGTGCATTATGACTACTAATCTAAACATATAAGTTAATGGTATTCTATATTATGTAGAAGTATTAAATTGACGTTGTCTCAAGAATAGGGGTGAGCAAAAATTCAGTTAAACTGAATAAACCGACCGAATTTAAAAATTCAATTCGATTTTAAAATTTCTTATTCAGTAAACTAAATTTTTGGACCGATACGAATTTTTAAATACTAATTTTTAGACCGAAACTGAATTTTTGTTAAACCGAACTGATTTTTTAGACCCTAATTAGAAAAATCCAGTTAATTCAGTTTTTGACCGAATTAACCGATATTTTATCGGTCCGGTTTGTTCAGTTTTTATTAAAAATTCGATAAATTCGGTTAGTAAAAAAAAATCAGTCCGGTTCGATTTTGGCCGAATACTCACCCCTACTCAAGAAATATTTTTATTACATCAAAACGCATTGTGTTTCTTGATACTTATCTATTACAATATTGGAGATAAGTTCTCATAGAATATTCAAAGTCATTCGAGTCGACCAATAAAAATGGTGACTTGAAATTCATAAATTTTTGCGAGACCTTTCTCACCTCATCATTTGAATAAATAAGTTTGCAAGCTCACCACTAACAAAGGATAGTGATTAATGAAAAACAACTATCCTACCGTGGTGTGATTTTATCTGGTGAGTTAGATGACCAATTCCACTAGAATATTTGCAAGTAAGGATCTTCTTACAACTCTTGCTCTTTCTTCACCATCTTTAGAGACGACGGTAAAATGGTCCTAGATCTAGCTGTCATTAACAACTACAACAGATATTAGCTGAAAATACTCTCCTTCTAATCCCCTCTATAAGAATTATCTAGTTTGACCCATTTAATTAAATAGTTTTGCCATGTCAGATTGGTGATATGACCCATGTCATAAATAGGCTGTGTGACATGACTAGTTTGGAAAACAAATGTTGGGAAGTGAGAAGAAAATTTGAGAAATATAGCGAATGAATAAATGTTCATACCAGTATCATATTTAAATAAGTCATAATGGGTCTTGTTTAAAGGGGTAAAAACTGGTCATCCTTAAATAGGTCAATGTGGGTCTAGTCATCAAGCTTAAAATGATTAGTTTTGTAGGTCACAAATGAGTTGACCCATTTATGATATGACCTATTTAACTCAAACCCAAACCTATAAATTAGGGGTTGGATTGGATTGTGTAAACTAGTGGCATCACTTTTGTATGCCTAGCTGAATTAGATGACAATCTGTGTCATTTCACTATAACAATGTCAATGGTTATCATGCTTCAGCTAGTCTTGTCAACAATTATGCTGCAGGATATTCTTATTCAGAGAATGACAGAGTAAAAGAACTTGAAGGTTAAAGGCACAATGGCCAGACTAAAAGAACTTGAAGGTTAAAGGCACGATGGCACAAGTTGCTCAAAGTTAAATCTAATAGGGAGAGATACTGCACTTTGTTCCCATAACTCTATATATACAAAACAAGACGGCATAACAGAAACCTATGTTCAATAAGTAATCAAGGGATTTTTCAGTGACAGGTGATTACTTTAAGATCTGTGTCTCTAAAAGCAATGAAGCTCCATTTTCAGATGGTCTGATGGCTCTCCCTCCCAAAGTTTTTTCAATGTGTATAATATTTTGAAACGTTGCTATCAAATTGAATTAGATTAAATTGTTTTTCTTAAATGAATTAGTTTAAACTGAAATATACATCAGTGTATCTAAAACCAACTTTAAATTTCATGAAATCTATTTTTCACACCCATTGTATGTGAGCACCATTTCTAAATTCTTTGATGATTTATGACAAAACCAGCAGCAAAACCTTAATTTTCATAATTGCATAATACTATCAGGTGGAAGAACAGCACACCCTATTTCTTGAACCACATTTTATGCCTCATGTAAATCACTAGAAAACAGCTTTTCTTGACACAACTACAGGAATAAAGAATCCATGATAGCTTACCTGATCTCATAAGGTCCTTCATTTGGAGGATCACGTTGGTGAAGATCATCCATGATTGAGAAATATGAATAAAAACAAACATCTCTAAAATCTCTGACCACTGTAAAGCTTCGTTCAATTGTGCTCCAAGTTCCATCCTACATGTATTTAAGGGCTATGAAATTTAAAGAAATGTAAAGAATCTACCATTGAGAGGGGCATTCTGTAGCTAATAATTAGATATACCATGAAGCAATGAAGGAAATCATTTGCCTTCCCTTCTCCAACAGCATCAAAAGTAGCCACAACAGGAGCTAGAAAACCATAACCTACTCCTATAAGGATGCTTCCTAATATACCAACTAGAGGCCAGAGAACTAATATCATAGGTGCACCAAGTGCAAGAATAAGCTTCAGAACAGGCCCGAGCAGTTTGGATCTGCCTTTCACAAACTAACCAGTTGATGAATATGCCATAAAAGAAATAGTTAATTTAATGAAGGATGAAAGGATATTAACTCATTTACCTTATCATGCAGTAGTATGTCCAAACCACATGTGCTGGCCAGAGACCCAAGATGATTGCAGAATTTCCCAATGTCATGATAAGACATACAAATGGACAAAGTATAATACCTAAAAGAAGTTTTTAAGAGAGAATAACTCAATCATATATGGGTATTTTAAACTACTTCCCAATTTCCCATCACTGAATTATTGAACGAGAAGCAAGGCAAGTCCATTCTTCAATAAAATATGTAAAGAAGCATCCTTGAAACACAATTACTGTCAAATAATTGACAATGGATACAAGATGATTGTGGATGCTCAAAAGCACTTTACTCATTTTGTGGATGCTACATGATTAGGAATAATCAATGAAGGCTAATTTCAAGTTGCAATAAGTACCCCAAAAGAAAAAATCTAGCTTCAGAAAACATTAGATCTAGTAATGTGCAATCATCTCTTTCCATCCAACATAAACCTATTGCTAAACATCGAAGTGGTTGAGCCAATCCTTCTTTAGACTGGAAAATTTTCTCCTTAGTCTTTTTCAAATTATTAATAAAACACGCCAGTAATTAAGTTGCGACACAATCTTCTTAAACACTAGGTTTCATGATAATAAAAAATAGAAAATCCCAATATAATTGTGTTCTTGTAAAGAAATATAGTAAGGCAATATGTAGACGAGATGCCACAAGAAATAATTATGGCAGACCTGTACAATCTTGAACCCACCTAAGATCACCTAAATATTGTACAATGACACACAAAGAAAAGTAATCATTACATAAATTGTCTCCATGTCAGAGTTCTCTAAAGCTTATTGGGATTCTTTCAACATAGTAAAATATCTGACAATGCTCTTGCTGTGTATAGTAAGAGTTCAGTACCTGATGGATACACAGTTGAATTAGAATCAACAAATTGGTCCCACTAATGAGCAACCTATATGAGGAGGCCCTCTTATTTCCACTCAATAGATCAGGAACCTTTTTGGGCCTAAACTTATCGTCTACTAATTCCTAAGAAGGCAAACTCTTCTCATATTATTGAATATTGTCCTATTGCATTATGAAATTATATAAGCTTTTTTTTTCCGAAAACATTTGTTGTAGCATTAATCAGGAACTATCTGCATTTATTAAAGGACACAAAGTACATGATAAGATTTTGACAGTCAATGATTTTCTAGCTATACAGGTGTTAGGCAAGGAGATCCTATCTTCTAATTTATTCATTACAAATCAGAGGCTGCCTCTCCTTAAGAATGTTTGGATCACAAGAAAATCACTGCACTATTTAAGGCATTCAAATAACTCCTATATTGTTTGCAGATGATATCATAAAAGAGGGATTCTAGTAAGTCTTGTTATTCATTTACTTGACATTTTTGTATTTGTGGAGAATCACAAATCAGACAATTAACTACCATATATCTGAAATGCTTCCACAGAATATTCTGAGCTGAAACTAACTATCGGATTTCCAAAATAAAAGGGTGTGAAGGGAAGTGGGCAATGAAATATTTTGGTTCATATTTTCTCAATTTATATAACTACCAGTTCCTATCTCTCAAGGTGACAAAGTTATCACCAGTTCTGTCCTTGATGCATCTTTATCACATTTCTGGATGATACATGATGATCATAAACAAGTGAGGCTTCTTAGTTGGAATACTATAAAAATTCCAAGAAAGACATTAGTGATCAGGCTAAAGAAATCTGTAGAGATATTAAATTAATACAGTTATTGATCTAATGTGTTTAGTCCCACATTAATATTAATATGTTTAGGGATTTACCATAGGTCAATGTATACCCAGGTAATAGTTATATCATTAATATAAGAAATACAATATTTCCTCTCTCCAAATATGTATGGCACCGTCTTTCTATAGTTAGGACTTTACAAAGAGATGTTCCCCTTATTGAGAAACTGCCCACTACCGCTATGGACAGTGGCTTTCCTTTTGCTTTGTTCTCCCCTCATCCTCTTCTCTTCCCAATGAAGCCAATCCCTAGCCCTTGATTTCTTCACAAGCAAGAACCTTCTTCACTCGCTTGTCAAGAATGAGTTCTTCACTCACTTGACCACATCCTCCACACAACCAAGATGATTTCTCATCTATGCCGAGTACCTCTAGCAAATCACGAGTGAGCCTCCTTCACTATGAGAATATTCCATCTGATGCTCCTCTTCTAGTGTGACATCTCACGAAGCCCTTCAGGCCTTCAATCTCAGCCAGTGAACATCTCTTTCCATGTGAAAACCTCCCTCAATGTGGCTCATCTTTAGTGTCTCCATGTGTCTGACTCCTTTGCATAGCCATCTCTCTCTATGTGATCTCTTTGTACTTGATCTCCTTCATGTGACTCTCTGAGTGAATTGATCTAGCAGCAACCATCAAGCCCTTCTACTCTTGGCTCCTACCTGGTCTCTTTCATTAAGGCTTCACCTCTTCAGGCATTTGGTAGCAACGCACTCAATCCTCATCTTTGGATCTCCTTGACGCCCAAGCTCCACCCTGAAGATACCTTTATCGTGATTCCATCACGAGAAGAGGCCAACAATGGCCTACGTGAGCAAAGTGTCTCTCTTTCCATACTATAAGCAAGCATTGCTTCAAATACAACAACCAAATTCTCTTCTCCTTCTATAGTCAAAGCTTGCAAAACAATGTCAAAATGCTAGTGATATCCTCCTCTCCATTTGAGAGACTTGAGTTTTTTTTTGCTCACTAAGTAGGAACAAGAGACCTAGTAGATTGAAGAGCTATAACTCTTCCTTTGAAAATGTGAAACTAATGCTGCAACCAAGACGAGAGAAGAATCATCATTATCAGCCTCTGCTCGTGATCCAATACTCTACCTTTGGTGACAGTCCAATAACCTGCCAATGACCACACATCACACATGCAAGCATCTCGAGCACCATCCTTTGAATTTGATCTTTCTACTATTCTTTCACAAGGATTCATGTTTTCTGAGTAGCCGTATTTCTTTTATTCTTGGTAGTTTTTTTGTTTCATCTGTTCTATTGGGGATCTAGCCTCCTCGAACAATGAGGATAACTCTTTGATTAGCTGCAAGTTAAGTATTTCCCTGATTTGTAATTCATCATGTTTTTGAGTAATGCTTTGCAACTCATTCTCCCTGTTCCACAACATTCCTTGTGCCGCAAAGTATCAACCTTTGCTTCTCCCACCAGGCTACCATTTTATAAGCTATAGTTGCAGTGGATTCAGCTAGTGTAAGTTTGTTTAACATGTCTATTTCAACTGACTTTCGGTTGATTCAGTAAATTAGCCACCATTGCCATCCCAACCTTGAAAATTTTCTAAGATTAAGCTCCTTTGTTTTCATTCCATGCTTGAATTTCTATTTTCCGTTTCAAATCTTTTGACAGTTCTCTACTGGCATTAAGCTTGTCAATCACTTTATTCCTCTCCAACAACAGTTTCTCAATGTCTGAAGCAGAAGAAACATTGTAATTGTTGAGTGTTCATGACCTTTCTTCTTCCATTTTTGTTGGCTAGGTCAACTGTCTTTCCTGAGCTTACTGTTTCATCACTATTCACTACTACTCCTGGAATTGAAGTTCTTGCACATTGTTATATGCTTTTCCATGGTCGGCTACACACTTGTTATTTTCAGATTGATGAGAAATGTTTTGTTATAGACTTTACAACTTTACTATTTTGCACATTGTGTTATTATTGTTACTCTGCATGTGTGATAATCATCTTTACCTGATAATGATACTGCATGAGATTTGAATCTCTATCTATTACCTATTCAGACTGTAAGCACAGTTGGCCATCCGCAGATATATGCTACTGCTAACTAGATTGATCTCTTTGACTCAGTCCACACTAGAGTGCGATGTTGGTACTGGAGCATTTGGCAGCTAAGAAGTGACATAGTTTTCAACTCCAACCCTCCAGATCAGAAGAATTGGATGTCTCCAGATCTGAAGAGAGGGATGATATCTTATGTTCACTTTACTGTACCACACCGGTTTCATGTAGCAGTAAGAAATCGGTATCCCCCTAGTATTCAGAATTTAACAAAACTTCTACTACATGATTCTGCGTATACCCTTGAAGACTTCATTCCTTTCCCGCAAAAGAGAGAAAGAGGAAAGCATTAAAGTTCCACAAACCTAAAAAAGGCAACCCGCAAAACAGCGCAAGAGCTACGAAAACTCTAGAGCGAACAAGGAGCAAGAGAACCTACGAGGAAGAAAGAACTGACCTTTAACAGTCCCCAGAATCAACAAGGCAAGAAAGAAGGGCAAGAAGCGGAGGAAACTCCAAAGACACGGCCAAAACCCGTTCAGCGGCTCCATCCCCGCGACCCGCAAAGCAGCGCCGGTCCGCGGCCTAGCAAGGCGAAAAAGGACTATTTTTTAGCAGCAACGACGGAAGGGGCCGGCCATGGATTCCCGGAAGTGCCCCAGCGACGATAAGCGGCTCTCCATTAACCGCCAGCCCGAGGCCAATACACCGCGTGAGGGGAGAGCCATTCGATCTGGTGGCCAATTATTTAACTTTAATCCGCGAAAGCACTCGACTTTAACAGCGTAAACTGCAGAGGGAAGCAATCTATTGGATATGAAAATTATCAGATAAAAAAAAGAAGAGTTTTTTTTTTTTTGGTTAAAAAATATGGAACAGAAAAGGAAAATATCAACCAGAACCAGTGAGAGGTTGAAATGTGGCAGGAATTATGCAAAGTCACTTGGGCCGGTGCAAACGAATTCGAATCGAATAATATAAAAGTATGAGTTTGACTTCGAAATATATATTATTCGAGTATATTTAAATTATAATTTTAAATAATTTAAATTCGAATCTGATTCAAATTTTTAGAACTATAATTTAAATATATTTAAATTAAATTTATGTAAAAATAATTATAATTGTATTTGAGTTCAGTTCAACGTGCAAACTATAAGCAATCAAATAAAATATTATAAATTTAAATTTAGTTAAATAAATTATTAAACATATTCAAATTCAGCTAAAATTTAATAATTTTTAATACGTGAAATTAAAACTCTAGACTCCTCTCTTGTGGTGCTGTCATTGGGCCCACAATAGGTTTTGACGATTATGATAAACTACATGAGATAATATAAAATATAATTATATATTTGAAGACATAAAATTAACTAAACTTAGGACAGTAAATGAGTCCAACCAAGTCAAATTTTATAATATTTAAATTTATTTAATAAAATAATTTAATTAATCTAAATTAAGTCTAAAATTAATCAAAGTAGTTAAAATGATTATTATTCAAACTTGACTTTATTTTATTTTATTTGAATTTATTCCTAATACAAATTTATTTGATTGTTTAAAATTTTTATATTTTTAAAATGATTTAATTGGTCAATAAATATAATATTACAACCATGTTTATTTACCAGTTTAATAAGATATTGGTTGATAAACATGGTTCATAAGTTTTCATGATTATTATTTATAAATATTATTCATAAGTCTTTATTCATGAACATTAGCAAGTTAAGCACATGTCAAATTTATTTAGTTAGTTTAATAAGTTAATCAAAGTTATTCATTCAATGGAACGAACATAAGTTATTTTTGAATTTTTGTGTTTAATATTGCTACTTTTAACTCTAAACCATATCGTACTAGTCAAAAGATTGTATCTGATTAATTGCCCGATACAATCCTAATCATCCATAGAAAAGGTCATTAAAAGAGCAAACATTTATTACCCTCGATGCTACGTATGGGGAACAAGCCGGTGCACTCTCCCCAACGACACTACTAAGAATTCAATTGATGGAACTTCTTTTGTATCGTCTTCCATAAAATGCTCTCAACTCTTTTGAAATCTTTTAGACTCCATAGAACCTTCCAAGCAATATGTTCCTCCTATTCCAAAATATTAGTAAGCTCTCTTCCCTCATACATATTATCTTTGCATACTCATACATAATTCAAAAAAATAGGGGGTCTAGATAAGTTCGAAGCCACTACTGATACCGCGCGCGATAAGGCTCACTTAACTGACATTGACACAAGTAAACCGTCAAGCTAACAATACAACATCAATGGACGTGAGGAGGAGAAACAACTGAATAATATTCCTTGTTGTTCAACATGGGCAAGATTCGACTTCAGAAGCCTAACATCTCTAAACTTCATAACTTAATTAGGATCTTCGATCCAGTGTTGACTTACTATTATCATTTCACTAATCGGTAGTATATTATCATTTGTAGATCTTTCAAGTCGGAAGGCTCCTTGTTAGATAAAATAAACTTAAACCTCATTTTAGTAACAAAATTTTGTATAACACATGAACATTTTAAAACTTGAAAACAAGCCAACGTACATAGAGTGAGTGACTTAGAATTAATAAGATGAACTAAACCTTAATTTGCATATTTTAAATTAATTAATCATTGATTTAAATATGTTTATAAACTTGTAAAATACTTTATAAATATGAAATATAAATCATATTTGAATAAATACAAAAATAATGATTGATACATAAATTTGGCAAATGTTTACAAATAAATATATATAATTTAAACACAATACTATACTAAATTAAAGTTTATTCAAATGAATTCAATTATTTTACCAGTGTTTTTTTTAAATATTCTAAATGACAATCATTCATAATAATAAAAAATATATTATATTTATTAAATGTTTAATGATGTTATTAATTACTCACTTCTAAAAGAAATATTATTATTTTGTTTTTTTATTAATTCTTATCTATTCGTGACTTGGAATTTAGTGTTTAAGATTATATTTGAAAGAATACTTATTTTAAATTTATTTAGTAAATATGCAGAATTCAATTGAATCTTATTTATTTTATTGGAATGTATTATTATTATTATTATTATTATTATTATTATTATTATTATTATTATTTCTTTTCTTATTTTTTTTATTATTAAATTTTGTCTTGCTTTAACGAGAGTTTGAAAATGGATACACTAATCTGGAGTTCAAAGACCAAAGTGACAACTAAAGGAGGCTGCCTATAAGTATTGTAAATGAGTTCGTTCAAAATTGTTTGATAAAGTATCAATAAGTTTAAAATGTACTAACTCATTGAAAAAATTGTCTTACCTTTTTTTTTTAAAGAGTTCGAGCTTGATGCAAGGTTGCCTTGAGCTCCATTAGTTTAAATGTTAATAAGCTTTGAATTTGAATGTTTAAAATTTTTATATTTTAAAACTTATTTAATTGATTAATATGATATTATAAATTTATTTGTTTATAAGTTTATTTTCAATTTTATTAATGAATACATATACAAACTTATTTATTTAGTTTACTAAATTATTTAAACTTATTCATTTAATTAATCTTTTACATATTTAAACAAACATAAATAAACACTTACCAAGTAGGATATCAAACTTGCTCATAAACTCTTGGTTTATAACCCTACTTGCAATCAAGTCCATATGTTAGGCACTAAAGTCGCTTGTTACAATCAAGCCTAAATGGACAACTGAGGGCCAACCATTTCCGACCTCTAAAACTTGGAGGATCAATCATGGAGATGCAATGGAGTTCTATTTACACATCTTTTACAAGATCTTGTTGGGGCATGTTAAATCATTGCAATCAGTGCAATTTTGTTGCAATTGAATTATAAATTGATTATCTTAGCTGTACTGATGCAAAGATAACATGGGTGGGCCAATGTTGATGTAGTGATGACATTTAGTTAATAAAATCATTACCCCAGAGAGACAAGTGCCCATCTTTTTCCTAGGGCAACATTCAAAATTTAAAAAAAAAAAATATTACTCCACACATAATGAGCATTTCAATTTCATAATACAAATATTATAATAATAGGAAAATATTAAAAGATATTTTAATATTAATAAAATTTTAGAAGCATTTTGAAAACATATTTTAATATAACAAAATCAAAACAAAGTGATTTTTTTGTCTAAATACCTCCCATGTTCTCCTTCCTCCTCGGTTAACACTGGAGCAATGACCATTGCACACTTCATCCTTGCTAGCCTCCCCACCTCCATCCGTGGCAACTAAGGGTGTCAATTCGGGTGGGTCAGGTCGGGTTGATTTTTTTTTTTTATAACCCAACCCGAACCTGACCCGAACCCAAATTCAACCGGAAACCCCTAAACCTGAACCCGAACCCCGACCAACCCGAACCCGACCCATGTAACCATAAAATTCGATTCAAAACGACTTTTTGAGGCTATTTTCCCTATAATTCTTTACTTTTATCTCAATATTTCATCATTACATACTAACATTAATATTAATATACATAAAAACATCTTTATTTTTAAAATAAAATTCGATTTAACCCCCAAAAACTCCACTAAACTCTATATTTGAGTCAACCCGAGTCAATCCAAACCCAACTCGACTAAATCCGAAAATTTTCAACCCGAAAAACCTCCAACCTAAACCCGACCCGAACCCAAAAATATCCAATCCGAACCTATTTTTTTTCAGATCTGTTCGAGTTAGGTCATCGAATCGAGTCTATTTTCAATACCCCTATTTCAAAGGATATATCTAAAAATATTATTCTCAATCCACCCTTTTTAAAGCCGTGAAAATTTGAGGTCATGTCTGGGATTGTCTGACAAGTTTCCGCATGAGCAAGTTCACAATTTTTGCTAGGATGAGGATTACGAGACACATCAATATTTATAAATAAAATAATGTTAATAAGTTATTTAATATGATTTGAATCCTCGATTCTACTTTAGTCTAAACAGTCAATAGATACTTGTATAGGCAACTTAATTGAAATATAGAAGTATCTATTTTCAACTAAAGAGTTATCATATACTTGATTAGAACAACCATTAATTGGCTCAAAGATCTCATTAATTTTGCACCACCAAGTTACAGTATAATGCACCTATGCAATCTCCTAAGTGTCCAATAAAAACTATTTCCAATTAGATGTATTGTAGGACATTTTCCTTTGCTAGAATAATAAATCTGGGATATTGGATTGAATAATAAGATTATTCGGCTCAAAAGGATTGAATACTAATGCTAGCTTTAAAAAAATCTCAATTTTACTAATTTACATCTTATAAACTCAAAGTAAAGTTCCAAAAATCAAGTGTGGCCATAGACTACAATCAAAGATTAATTGTTCTTAGGGGTGTAAATGAGCCGAACCGAGCCCGAGCTTAGGTCAAATCGAGCTCGAGAAAACTAAAGAGGCTCAGCTCAAGCAAATTTTTAAATCTAAACTCGAGCTTGGCTTGAAACAGTGAATAGAAAAAACAACCTAACAGTGAATAGAAAAAACAAGCTAGGTTAGAATTTGAGCCTTCAACCTTTGCTTACCTAATGAAATAGGTTAACTACAAACACTCCTATAACTTATTGTTTAATTTTAAAGTATAAATTATTTTAAATATTAAAATACTAAAGTAACCTCGAACAAACTCAATGAGCCAGTATTAAATGGACTCGAACTTGGCTCGAATATTAAAAGAACTGGCTTGAGCTTGGTCAACTCCGAGCTCGAGTCAATCTTTAACCGAGTTGCTCACGAACAGCTCAGTTCAATTGCACCCCTAATTGTTCCAAAGCTTTACCGGTTAAACCAAATAGCCTCAACTCACATCATTCCCTAATGATGCTATTGAAAAGTGTAAATCCAAATCACCCTCTTCCATCTTCCTTTGTTAGTTTTACATTACCTAATTTTTTCAAATGCATCAAGCCCTTCAAACTAGCTAAACCTGTCATCCTTTATTAGATTACATACATAGTTCACCATTTGCATCTTGGGTTGCCCAAGAGTTAACCTCCCATTGGGTCATCAGTTCTTCGAATGCATTCATTTATCGTCATTCACTAGGACACATAATTTGCTCTACTCGTTCTAGATTATCAAAGAACTCAGCATATAAACAACTTTATGTTTCTCATTCTGGAATCCTCCCTGCTAGGTTTTTTAGGTCTCTGAGATCTCCTAAACAGTCATCCATTGTCTCCTACCTCTAAGCTCACTTCATACTAGACCCCAAGTCATTCAACCAACTGGATAGCCTTAACTCAACCATCAACTTTACCCTTTTTTTAAGTCAAAACTATATCATTATTTAAAAACAAGACAACATTTATGCACATGCCCCCTCTCGGATGATGATTTAAGAAGGTACTTAAACACAAATCTGTTTAAAGTAATAATTTTTCTACTTTCAAAGAATACCTATAAAAATTTGTAAAAACTCGTTTAAACCAAGGAGAAAATTTAACATCAGCTGTGAATTTCAGATTTGTTGCAACTCTGACGATTCAACCACCCCGAGGCGAAGGTAAGCAAGACCTCGTTTGTCGTGGTCGCTATACAAGAGTTAATCCTTGTACGAAACTCTGCTTTCCGAAGAAACCAGCCTCATCATCGGGCAGAGCGAGCGGAAGCCAGAAGACGCAGCACTGCTGTGCATACAATTCCTGCAAAAGCAAGAGCAATTAGTGCATAATTATGACGCCAATAAGGATGAACAATGGCAATCCAAGAGGTACACAACAATAACAACAACCTCCTCCTCCAGATCCAGCAGCGATGAAACGCTCTGAAAGGCCTCCTCGCCATTCAATGCGCCTTGTCAAGGTCCATGGAGTTTGACAACGAACGGCTTCCTTTTATCGAGAAACAGGATGAAGCTGTGGCTCCCGATGCCGAGGAAGAGTTAATACAACTGACCTGGTTTCACGTGACTGAGCGTGGGGGCGAACCGAGGCGAAGAGGGGCAGCTTCTCAACCGGCGCGGCCCAAGTCATGACCGGCTATTCCTTCCTTCTCTCGAAGCCCAAACGTCAACCCCATGCCATGCCATGGCATGGCCTAGCAGTAACTAGTGGGGCTTTTGGTTAATGGAGACCAGAGGATCAGTGCGAATGAACCATTACTGCTGGCCTTGGGGAAAGGGCCCAGAGAGTCAGAGGAAAAGGGTGAACGGGAGGAGTGGGGGTGGTGGTGGTTGTGGTGGTGGAAAAGGAATAGATTAGGTCTTTGATGGCAATGAGTGTGGCTTCCCACCCTGAGCCCCGAGGGCAGCAGGCCATGCCTAGTAAAGATGGCCAAAGCACTTCTTGCCTTGTCCTTCTGATTAAGACCCCTCCTCTCTACTACTGCTGCCGCCTTTGCTGCTGCGCTCACATTCCCTTCCTCCTCCACTTATTCCTTCTCAACCACCATTCCCTTTCCTCTCCCTCTCCTATATAAACCTGCTGCTCCAGTCGTCCCCTCTAAGTTAAGAGCACGACAATGATGGAGGTTTGTATGTGTGTTAGATTTGGCTTTGTTAGTGTGCGTGTATGTAAATTTAGAGTTCAATTTTGGTCAATGTTAGGAGTGCATGATGAAGCGGCGCCAGGTTCCAGCATTTGGGTACTGGGATTACTGCGACGAGCTCCCCGTCACCCATTACTTTGAGCTGCAGGCCGGGCTGATCCGTGGTCATTATTATGGTGATCATGAACATGAGGGCGTCTTCAGTGCGCCGACTCATACAGCACCAGCCTATCAACACCACCATAGGAAGGTACTTACGGATCGCCATGACAGTTTATACTTTGTACCCAAGTCTGATGCTATTCTTCTGCAAATTGTGGATGTTTTTCAGGCCAAGAAAGTTGGTAATGCGACGGGGGATCATAAACCATACGCGAAAGAGCAGAAGGGGAAGCAGGTGAGGGTCGTCGCTGATCTCAAACAGCAAGCGACTCCGAGAAGGTCCAGAGCATCCAAGGCTGTAGACGAGGACTTGTACAAGATCCCTCCTGAGCTCCTGTGCCAAAAGCCCAAGAGGGTGGGTTTCTCTACCTTGTTCCTGACTTTTATCTAGTTCCACGATCTGTGTTTTGCTGATGGCGATGTGACTGTGTGCAGAAGAGGTCGTTGAAGAACTTGTGGTCAGGATGTATGGGACTCAACAGCGGTCGCTTAAGAAGCTAAAGACGGACGTATCTTTTTGAGTGCTTCGGCTGTTGCTGTTGTTTCCTATCTTTCTTTTGGTCAGTTTGATGTGATATAACATCGAACTGATTACTACTAAAATGACAAGTATCTGTGTTGCGTATCTACCTACACGGTGGAATTTAATGTAAGAATGGACATCGATGTGATATCGATCTACATTACCAGTATCTCTGCTGTGAATCTTGCTGGTTAACCATCCAAGTGTTCGTAATAGATTCAGTTAAACGGTACCTCAAAGCTTGATTCCATCGCATCAAATAAATTCTGCTTTTGCTTGTTCCACCTTTCTCGAGGACCCTCCGCTCCATGGGAAAGCTTCAACTGAAATTTTTAAATTTTATTCTTCAGAGATTTAAGGCTACCGGTAAACAAACTGCATATGATGACATAGAAGCATGTGCTGTACAGCTTTTATTAAAACAAATTTGAAAAAAAAAATACAGAGAGGACTTGTCAGCTTTGGATGGTTAAAGGAGGGGGCAAATACTTTGGTTAATAGCTACATTTGTTGTCATCTTTTGCCCCACATAGGACAGTTCTGATGGTATTCTGGCTTTGTCACAAAGGGTGTTAGGCTTTTGAATTCCCCTTCTGTGGAAACTTTCTCAAGTTGGGTCTGATGCAAAAGCTGGGATCCGATGGAATATGTTTGGCATCGAGTTAGCATGCATGTGACTCGTATAGAGGCTTTAATGAGAATGACGTGCATGATAATCAAATGCAGCATTATTTTAATGGCTATAAGTTAAATACATAGGAGACAAGTTTTGCTAGGTTTCGGCAATTTGTATGGTGGTTAATGATATTCTGAGAGTGAGCTCAAAAGAGGGCAAAAGTTTTAATACGATGTGACACAGATGCACTGGTGAAATGTAAAGCTAAAATATGAGGGTATCATAATGTTCCAAAGGTATTCATGAAAAAGAATAACTTTTATATTGAACCTGTGGCCAAACAAAATATATCCCTCTCAAATAAAAGCATTATAATTTGGTTCCTTTTTTCTTTTTAAATCAATTTGAACTGTTCAAAACAAAATATAGTTTATAATGCAATTGAGACTAGAGAACACTTATTGAAGTTCTAGTATTGGGCAATACTGGGAAGGTGCATCTCCATGTTTTTTAATGGCAGTAATTCTAGTAGAGCAAAATGTAATACTAGGCTATTGTTTGTTTTGTTACAAAGAAACAATTGTTTGTTTGAACATGATAACATTGCAGCGTGCAGTTTTGAGTGGAATTCGGTGGACCACTTTTGATTCCCAATGCTAATTCACAGCCAGATTTTTTGACATTGTAGTCCTTTCTAATTAATATTCAGAGGGGTAATTGTTGAGATTTTAGTAGTCTTAAGACATCTCCAATGGGAGGTCTGTGAGAAATTTCTAAAATTAAAAAAACTAAATAAAAAAGTTTGAAGTAGAAATAAGATTTGAGATTTATAGTTTGTGAACAGTGGTAAAAATTTAAAACCTGCTTTTTATCGAAATTGATGTAATATGCATGGAACTATATAACTACTTGTTATAAATTAAATCACAAAAATTTACTTAGAACTTTAACCATTGAAAATGTTTCAATGAATTTTATGATGCTGATGTGGCATATTAGAGAACATAATAAATTTAAAAAAAAAAAAAACTCATTTGGAATTTGGAACTTTAACATGGGAGATGCCCTTGGACTTGTTGGATGTTTGGTGGGATCAAGCCTGGAGATTAGAGCTGTGAGACAGACTAATTGCAGCAATGTTTAGGAACAATTACTAAAAAGACAAAAAAAAAAATAGGATTCTTATACCTTCTCTACTATCTTTTTAAATCATTGACAGAATAAATTAGAAACTGATACGTTGAAATTGTTGTTTCACAAAAGGATAACAAACAACTTTAGATGGTGGCATTGCTGGTGCAGCAAAATAAAGAAAAATATCATGCTAGGTCATGTCTAACATACGGATGATATGTTACAGAGTTATATGCAAAAGTTACGATCTCAGTAGATAGTTCCTTAGGAGCACACAAAATTATGGGTCACAAAAGCCCAATATGAACTAGTAAAGGAAAGAATATAAACCAACTAATAGGACGAATACGGCCTTCAAATCATTCATCAAAAGAAAAAAAAAAAACGACCTTCAAATCGGATTAAAGCAGATATGCTTCAGGAAATTCATTCTGCTTGGGCCATCTAGCTGGATGCAACCGACTTTGCCATTGATCTCCTAATGGCTTCTGAGTATGTCTTATGTTGGTAGGTCAGTGTTGAATCTAACAAGTCCCATGAGGATGTTTTTGGGTTCCAACCTGCAATGGAACTATCATTAACTTGTACGTTCAGAACAAACATGAAAAGGAAACACAGGTTGGTGTATTAGCTAAATACCTAGTTGTTTATTGATAATGGTCATGTCAGGAATCTGCTTATCACTATCATCATATCCTTCACCGTAGAAATCTTTGGAACTCACATCAACAGTTGGTACCTCCAAAGGAGGTTCCCCCGACACCTTTGAATACACCTGGAGAGAAGGCAAGTCACATTAAAAGATAAGAAAAGCTCGGAAGATCTGCAACTTGCTCATAGAACGTAGGTACCTGTGTCATGATTTCAGCAAGTTGCTTCAGTGACTTCCTTGTTAGGATTACCGACATTGAATATATGACAATTAGCTCGAGGAGGGTTTTCCTGCAGGATGTAAATAGTGTTTATTTCATCAAAAATATACAAAAAAAATGGAGAAGTAAGAGAGAGGCTCCAGCAGGGTGTGAGAACGGTTTTTATTTCATAGCAAATCTATAAGAAATATAGAGGAACAAGAAAGTTACTATCATCAGCAGAACAGCCTCTATGGCATCCTTGATGTAGACAAATGTCAGTTGGGGCTGACGGCCATCAACAGTTTTAGAGGCTCACTAGGACCATCTATTCCAGGAATGAAGTCCATCCTTGGTCCAATCCAATTGAAAGGCCTCACAATAGTGAACTCAAGACCATTTTCTGCACCCTCAGCTTCAAATAATCCAAAAGGTGTAAGAACAAAAATACTACATTCTGCAGATACAAGAAAACCTGAGTAAAGTTACCATATATTAGCCTCTCGATAAGTTGCTTTGCGCATGCATATGACCACCTCTGCTTACAAATACAACCAAAAATGCATGGGGATGCATCTTCTTTGAGTACGTAGAATTCTGGTGCCTATGAGATCACAAATATTCTCATCAGCAGAATGGAAGGGGAGAAAAAGTAAAGTATCAAGTAAGAAAGATACTGAAATCTGATATGAGCAAGGGTAAGGTATATAGCCACAGCATCAACAAAGTAATTCATGTAGCCCAGTATATTCACAAGAAAATATAGCATGCAATAGACTAATCTCTCTAAGTAAATTAAAACCATGAAATTAAAATGGCTTTAACTTCCTTTATTGTGCATCTGACCACCCACAAGAAAATACATTTAAATCTTGTGCAGTTTGTGATACTTTCAGTGTTGTTCACTATCTTGCACCTCAAAACTTATTTTCTCTACATTTGAAGTAATAGCCACTTCCATGCCTATTTGTAATGAAATTCTAGTGCATCTCATGTTGAAAAAATTGGACTATAAACAAGTAAATAAATTACTTGTATTATATTCACACTTCAAAGACACTACAACACTTTTGAGGAT
>JBBMJZ010000075.1:8136021-8147195 GCA_037833815.1 Zingiber zerumbet
AAAAATATTCTATTTTTACTAATTAATCTTCTATTTTGATAACAATAATTTAAAAATTACTTTTTGATTTCAAAAAATCTTGAAATTTTTTGTCCAATTTAAACAAAATAATCTATATTAGTAGAAAATATTTTACAGTAAAATATTATTTAATCAAATAAAATTAATTTATCTCATCAGAACAACTTAATTTTTGAAAATAAATATTGAGAAATATATTTTCAACACTATAAATTCAACCAATTTTCTGGAATATTTAAAATATATTTTTTAATGCTAAAAATATCAAAGTTTCCAAATTTCTATTTTCTGAAACTTTTAATATTAAAAATTTATTTTTTAAAAAAATAATTCGTAATAATTCAGATATTATTCAAAAAATGTCAAACATTTTTATTAAGATATAGAACATCATGTTTTATCAAAGAAAATAAAATGTTTCAAAAATAAACATTCAAAATATTTTTTATTTTTGAAATGTCATTTTCATTGATAAATTCATAGAAAATAACTTAACATCCAAACAATTTCAAAAATATTTCCATTGACAGAGAATATTATATTTTATCACAAAAAATTATATAAAATAATTTTAATTTTAAAGATATAATTTTTATCGAAAATTTCATAAAAAATGATATAGGAGTCAAAAATTTTTCAAAATTCCTTCCGATTAATAATTATATATTTTCACAAAAAAATTAAGATCTAATTAATTTCAAATAGAAAGGATTCTAAAAAATAATTTGAAGAAGTTAGATAATTTTAAGTATGCTACGAAAATATTAAAACAAATAAAAATTAGAACATACATGAAAATTTAACCTAAGTATGATTTTGAAATCCAAAATAGATTATTTCCTACCGAATTAATTAAATATTTTTTGAAATTAAATTTCTATCTATTTTTGTAATTTTGCTCTTATGGTATCTAAAATGCCAACTAAGCCTATCATAATTCTTAAATTTTGAATTTCGATAAATATTCGAACATGCATATCCATTTTTCAATTTGTCTATTTGTGTTTTCAATTTTTCATTCTCAATTTTCAAATTATCAAAATCTTCTAGTCCGCATGCATTTGCTAAGATTAATTTTAACTTTGCGTTTTCTTTTTCTAGATTAACCATATTTTTAGAAATTATTTTAATGAACTCAAATAATCGGTAGTAACCCCTAGAGTTTCAAAACCATACTTAAAATATCAAAATTGGTTTTAAATTATACCTCCATTTGACATTTCCAAAACATGAGCTCTCAGTGGAATACTGGTGGGTAGACGCCAGCTCCGGCCATTTCTTATGCTTTGATCGACAATTAGTCTTTCTAAAGCATCGTCGCTCTGATACCAATTGTTGATCCCGTGTGGCTGGCAAGAAGGGGTGAATTGCCCTGAAATAAAATAAAACATTTTTTTTACTTTCTATTTAGTAAAGACAAACACATATTAGTTAATCGAAAGTAATGACATAAAAAGTAAGAGAAAACTATGAGTTTACTTGGTTTGCAACCAAGAAGGTTGCTAATCTAAGACAGTTAAAGCTCAAGTAGAAAGTTATCATTTATTGAAGGCAGAGAAGCCTCATACAGCGTTGAGAGTACATAAGTTTGAAACAATAAAGATTGCAGACTATGTTGTGTTGAACTACTCGTTAGAATTTGAGGGATGTCCTAAGGCAATCACCTTGAATTTTTTTTTTCTATTTATTTGATAAGTATAGATTCATTATTTGAGTGCATAATATGTCTTTAATTATCTTAAACTTATTTACTGAATGTGCATAATATAATTCATAACATGAGAGAATTTGTGATTCGATCGCAGCTAGTGATTATCTCTGCATGTGCAATTATGAATATATTGAAATTTTTCTAGTCATCGATTTGATGTATTCAGACATCAACTATTCTGTAAGACTAGCATGAATTATACTCCTTAGTTCGGCCAAGCAGCTGTTTTCTCACTGGCTAGACAGATTGGGATGTCGAGAGTTAAACGTGGATGCTGGTTATGGTAACTTGTTTATTGGAGTGACTTGATGTAAAACTTCATATAGTTTTCTACATATATATAGATATATATGTGAAGTTCTTACTGCAGCACGAGTGTAATTTTCCTTCGACTTGAGATATACAAGTCATTTTGGTCATGAAAACTTATACTTTGACATCTTAAGCAAGCATCTCATTAAGGTGTGGACCCGAGATGATTGGGTATTAGTCGAAATACCCGAAGATGTTTGGATAACCCATAGAGGATTCACCGCTCCTTGTGAGGAGATGTATACCCTATGACCACTCGTTAGGATTACTACTCAAAGTCTTTGGTCAAAACATCACATGTTAAGAGTACGAGACTCTTGTACACATGTACTAGTAATTCAAATCCGTAGAACGAGGAAGTATTACTTGGGCTAGGTATGACGTAGTCAGTCTAGTAGGGACAGACACATAGATCATGTCCTGAACCAAGTGGGTATAAAACGAGTGAAATGAACAAGACATGACTCACTATAGTTGCTGAATGATTTAAAATTAGTTCTAAGATCAACTATGATTTTCTGGCTAATTGGAGATCATGATGTACTACTAGGTGTCACTCGTGATTGTTCTATAATTAAGTAGTTAATTATGGACAACCAAGATAAACTGGGAACCTATTGGGCCACATGTACTAACGAGTCTCTAAAAGATGTAAAATAAATTAAAGAATAGGATTTTTAGATTAAAAAATAAATATTTGGTTGTACTATACATAAGACAAATATGAAAATATTTGTCATGATGGAAGCACGGACGGGCGACATCTCTTATGGTAGAGTTGAACCATATTTAGTTTAATCATGAATTAGTCATGAACCAACTTGGTTTAGTTGTGAACCAAATCAAGAGATTAATGGACTAATTTTTAATTAAGGTATAATGGGTTGGATTTGTGCTTGCTAATCCAACTCATTAAAGAGGATTATATATATATAATTGAGAGAGAATTAGATACAAATTTTATTATTTGGTTGATTGACTTTTGGAAACTCAATCCTCCTCTCCCTCTCCTCCCTCTTCCGCTGCCAATAAGAGGGCTCTTCCTCTTGTTGCAATGACCACCACAAGGGAGAAAAACTCTCCCTTGTGTGCTTCCTTCTTCTTCCTCTTGATCCCTCTTCTTCACTCATGGCTAGTAACTTCCGAAGGAGAGACTTGTACTTAAGGAGTTATCTTAAGGAGATCGGCGTGGATACGAATATAGGCGAGATTTGACAACATCGCTACGGTTGATGTCCTTCTCGTTACAAGTCATTTGTAAGATATACCTAGCATAAATTTACTTCCCGTTAAGTTTTAATTATGTGATCATGTTTGATATGTTTTATCCTTGTATGTTGTGGTGTGTGTGATGTAATAATTAGGAATGATTATTGTTTTATTTTTCACTATGCATGCTTATGAAATGTGTTTTGGCACACACCCGCATCGGGCAAATCCCAACACTTTCTTGGTTGTCGAAACACTATGATGTGAGCGTATCAAATGCGCTTTTGATGGAGTCAAGAGCGGATGATTATGGGTTTCTATAAAGTTACAGACAACCCAATCAGGTCCCTTCTATTTCTTGACAAATGCAATATTTGATTTACAACCCATTTTAACTGCGCCACATGACCTTTCCTTTGTTTGTTGATTAGGATTTGGATGTTTATTGTGCCGCATTAGATCTGTATGTCCTTCTTTAAAGCATACAATTTGTTTCGACGTCACTTCATTTGTCATCTTATTTTTTCTGCTCATGTTATTCCTTGAACTAAATCCGGCTTCTCATGTATATTGGTTATAGAATGAATATGCATCCTCTAGAGATGAGAATTCAGTTCCAATTTTTGACTTTCCATCATCTGCAACTTAGGGAATGAATTATTGATCATCAACTCTATTTTCTTCCATTTCTAGGTGTCATGTGCATTATATTTAATAATAGATAAATAAATAAAAATTGTTCCAATTAACTTGACAGAGATACTAAACTCTAACAGTTGTCTAAAGTATAATAACAAAATAAAACAGAAGTGAGAGAGTATTGATGCTGGTATAAAACAGAAGTGATTCTGATATACAGAAACAAATTATCAGGAAAGAAATAGTAAAGTAATGCATAAGGCTATGTTCAAACATCTAAAAGTTAACAAATTCTAGATCAAATAGGCTACAAGGCCACTTAGATTCGATGTTCAGAAGAAAAACTGCAAAGTCTGTTCTAAAAAAAAAATTGATTCAAGCAATTTCTCATTGCTCTCTATGCATGTTCAGATGAGGCTAGAAAATATAAATGCTGGAAGGAAGAGAAATTTTAAACCAGTCCTCTTTTGATTTAAATCATCTATGATCCAAACATGAAGTATGTCATACAAAATAGAAAGTATGATCCAAATAAATTTCTTGCAGTTAAACTAGAGAACAGGGATGATTCAAATATGAAGTATGTCACAAGAAATATATAGCAAAATGGGGGCTTTTACCGGTGAAAATTTAAACCCTAATACCCACAATCAACACTAAACAGAAAGAGGGAGCTTTTATTGGAGAAAACCCTAAAAAAAATCACCACTCAATAGAAAGTATAGAAGTTTTTACAAGATAAGGATTTTTTGGGTGAGAGAAAATCCAGCTGTGTGGTTTGGTGTGGAGGACTGATCGCGACATAGGGAGAACTCGAGTAGGCGAGAATAGAGATCACTGGTTAATCACGACGAGAGAGGTGATTCAGAGAGGGAGGAGCGACGACTAGGGTTTTACGGAGAGGAAAATGCGAGAAATGAGTTTCTACACATTACAAGTTTTCTACGCATCAAAACTTTTCTGCACGTGTTAGCAACTTCTCACCACAGTGGATGATGACGTGGAACTTGTCACATCACCAAACTGCACAAAATAGCAGAATTACCACACTCATATTAATAGCCCCTAAGGTAATAAGGTGTCTTCTTAGTTTTTTAAATATCTCAGGATCGAATTCTATTTTTGATGAATTAAGATTAATAGATATAAACTAGATATATGGAGCCAAATATTTTCTTCCTAACTAGTCAGATATGTAAAACTATGTATGACATGGTTAAATGCTCAGCAACATGTAGTTATCAAAATGTTATAATATATATTTGAATATAACTTTGTGGGAAATTCTTTTAAATTTAGCTTACAAAGGACAATATAATAATAGCCTTTTAAAAAGAGTATATTCTTTCAACATTTAAAACTAAATCTCCATAATATGATTTTGATTGAAAATGGGTTTAAGGGTGGCAACATGGAGATTTTGATTGACGATATCTTCTCACAACAATATTTTTAAGCTGCTCGACTAATGACTAATGACTAATGCCGCTATATACTGAAGTAAGTATATTCTTGAAATATAAAATATCTTTTTTAAAAATTTTAAAATATAATATTTTTTAATGACGAGAAAAAATAATGACGTCTTTCAATTTTTACTTTATTTTTATATATCATTTTTTATATATACTGTCAATCATTAGTTATTTCACTTGTTCAATTTAGGCAATCAGTAAACACATTCTAATAACTTAGCTGACCAATAAACAATTTTGGAGAACATTATTAAAATAAATAGAAATTGGCCTTTTTACGCTATGTCCAATTTCAGAGACATGGGTTTAAATGTCTAGTCCTAAATTAATAATGATATTATTAAATAAATTTTTTTAAAAAAATATATCTCTATAAAAAAAAAAAGATAATGCTAGATGTTATGCGTTCACCATTTACGTTAATATATGTCTACAGAAGATTCTATCCTTCCCCGCCAAACTATTTTTATTTTTATTTTTTTGCTCTTTTTACCCACCGGAAACCCTTTCCTTGTCGCCTATTAGAGATTTGGCTGGATTTCTTTGGTTGTAGTTCGAAAAAGTTGATTGCCGTAGAGGATCTCTCTTTGATCTCGAGTTTTTGCAAATTTTGTTTAAAGATATGATTTCTGGGTTAAATTCTCAATTTTCATCCGTCAAAAGAAAAATCTTGTTCTTAACCAATGATGTGCTTCAACTCACTGGTCTTGTGTTTTTCCACAATTCAACAGTGTTCTCTTTTTGCTCATGTAGTCTAATGAAATGCTTCCTAACCAGATCATACTCTTCCTTTCATGAATCTCTGCCTTTTGACAAAGATCATGGTTTGTCACCCGCAGTTTGAGTGCCTAAGATTTACTTTGCTTTCTTTTTGTAGGTGTTTTGACCATATCAACACAACGGGAGGCAGAAATGAAGTGCAAATGCATGAGCACATGGCCGAAGGCAGGCAAGTCTTCTCCTGCAGTCCAGTTTCAGAGCATCCTGTTGGTTTTTTCTCATGCTCAAGCTTCGACAGAGACCATATTCAGTAGAAGGACCGCAAATCCTTCTCCTGGCCTGAAAGGGTCTCGGTTTCCTACTTCACCTGTGCACCCCGGTTCATTTGGTTTATCCCCAACATCCCCAACCCGCTGGCAAGATAATTTGCCCAGCTCACCTCATCCCTACCTCTTCCGCCAAGCTCTCCGAGCAGTTCTCATTCTCCATCTTCTTCCTCTTCACTATCTCCAAAGACACAGTGGAAGAAAGGGCAATTGCTCGGCAGGGGTACTTTTGGTCATGTCTATCTTGGATTCAGCAGGTACCTTCTTCTTTACTATCTTACTATATATTGGAGAAACTAAATCCCGTGATGATAGTCGAATTCCCATTATGGTTATTAGTAATACCTATTTACATACTTCATATGTAATTGAGTTATCCATTGTTTACACCTTCAATATCATATAACATTATCGCTGCTCCAGTGAAAGTGGTCAGATGTGTGCCATCAAAGAGGTCAAAGATATTTTCGACGATGCAAATTCCAAGGAATCTCTTAAACAACTAAACCAGGTAATCTTCTAATCTATTCATTTGCCTCATAAGATATCGTCTATTCTTTTTCTCATGATCAAAGTATGCACTTGTCATTTTGTATATATCTGCTAGTCATGAAATGAGGAAAATAATATGAATCCTTTGCTCACAATCACAGGAAATAGGCTTTACTTAGTCAGCTCTCACATCCCAATATTGTGCGGTACTATGGCAGTGAGCTGGTAAGTTCACTATTTCACTAGGTGGCTTGTGACCTGTATGAATTTGGTTATTTTCGACAACAATAGCATGAATGAATCAGAACCAGTTTGGATTTAAAACTGAGTCCAGTTTTGGCTAGTTTTACTCTTTCATAGTTGTTATTACATGAGTCATTAGGATCTGTTTTAACATCTATTTTGCAGGTCGAAGACACACTGTCTGTTTATCTTGAGTATGTCTCTGGAGGATCTATACACAAGATACTTCAAGAATATGGTGCTTTTGGGGAAACATTAATTCGCAACTACACTGTTCAAGTACTTTCTGGACTTGCCTACTTACATGGGAGGACAACTGTACACAGGTACTTGGCCACATATGTTTCATGTCACATGTATTGCTGATAAGCCGTCTTGTGTGTTTTCCCCTCATCTATAGTCCATGAAATGGAATCTAATCTTGCAGAGATATTAAAGGGGCAAACATACTGGTAGATCCTAATGGTGAAATCAAACTGGCTGATTTTGGCATGGCTAAACATGTAATATCTTGCTACTATCTCGCTTGTAGATTTCGTAAAATTGACATGTACTAACTATTGCTATTATTAGATAAGGGAAAGTCATTTGTGAATCACAAACCTCTCTTTACTTGGTGTATTACTAACAACATTGGAGCAAACAAACTTCCTTTGCAAGCATCAAGTCAATCTATAAAAAGACATTGATTAGGCAAACTACTTCCTTTTCACATCTCTCTTGTGTACGATAGGGTTTTTATAGATAGTCAAGAGCTGAATCTAGTTAAGCATAACATCCTACCAAGTAATGGTAATCTTGTTGAAGAGGGCCTCTATTTGAGAAATGATGAAGACATTTTTTTCAAAGGGCTCTTACAACAGAGCTTTTACAGTTTCCTCGTGTGAAGATCTCAATTACCTTTTCTGTCAATGGGTTTATGTTAGGGTTCCAAACTTAGTATAAAGAAACACAGAATTGTATTTGGGTTAAGAGAAACAGAACAACAAGAACACTCAAATCTGATAGAGAAACTCTCCACCAGCCAAAGACCATACTCTCTTTTGACAATAATTCTTAGATCCCTTCCCCACTAATTTCCCACCAACTTATACCACACAAATACTCTAAAACATGAAAACATAATTGCCATAGAGATATAACTGACTCTACAATATAAACTGCCTACTATATATTAATGTTGGTCTGCCCCTTTTGTGTTTTAGCCCTCCTGGAATATACAATCTATGTTTTTGGCTTGTTTCCCCCATGATCCTAACCCAAGTTCGCATCTGGAACTAGGTTTTCTATCAGCTTATGAAGTGAAACAGTCAGATGGTGATCAGATTTTGACACTACTGCAATGCTGATGGGTAATGTACCATCTTCAACACTAAATCTAAGAAACTGTTTCTTACAATTGCTGTTTTGGCACAGGATTGTAACAAGAGAAGAAGATGAGAGCAACTGTGTAGTAGATACATGTAAGGATAGACGTATGGAACAGACGGAGATGGGAATGACAACAAAGAAAATAACAAAACAAGAAGCATGCCTGCTTTTTGTGTGAAAGAAACAAATTAATGGCCATTGAAATTTATGCTCCGAGAAAACAAGGCTCTGGAGTATCAATCCTGAATCTTTCTTTGTACTTGATCGTGGAAAGAAATAGAATCAATCCTGAATCTTGGTAAGGTTGATTGACATTTTGTAGAACTCATCTTATGAAAATACCAAGTGATCAACTTTTGAGCCTAATCTTTCTTTTTCATTTATACCTCTGTTTCTTTTAGCTAATGCCTTCGTGGTTGCTAAAAGAATAGGTTCACAGATCTTAGAAAAAAGGATTTACCGAGGAGAAACCAATGCAGTGTGTGGAATCAACTGATGTCATGAAAACATAAAAGAAATGTTGAACATACTAACTTAATGTTGTATGTAGGTTCATCATGTGTTGCAATGCTGAGAAAGCAGCCAATGCAGAATTGGTGGTTAATTAGCAACTAAATCAAACATAATGGTCTTCTACAAATATTCTTGATAACTTCTGAATTTGTAGCTCACTGCTAAGTGGAATTTATAGACAAGCTACAAAAGTTTATGTATAAGATTTTGGGAATAGTGGCTACAAAATTGTCTTATTAAGTGTAAATTCACTTACAAAGAACATAGATCAATTCACTATATGAGGTCAAACTTGAAGATTCTATAATTGAAGGAAATTAATCCACTGTTATAGATACTCATTCTAAGATGCAATTGTGTTTAAAATAAGCATATATGTACAGTATACTCTAAGGGCAATCCGGTGCATGAAGCTCTCGTGGGATCCCGGAGAAGGGTATATTGTATGCAGCCGTATCTTACTTTGCAAGAGGTTGTATTCGAGACTCCTATAGGTCTCACGATAGCAACTTTATCGTTGTGCCAAGGCTCCCCTTCTAACCATATATGTACTCTAGTGACTAATAAAAAGTTTAAGACTTATCCTTCTTGTATTGTGTTAACCTTATAAATATAATTTTTTATTCTGCTTGTACTGAGCATTTCCATCAGATGCTGATTCATCTTTCTTTTTGCTGAAAGCTCTAATTTTGACAATGTTTATCTGGAAGCATATGGCTGCATATACTTCAATAAAATCTTTCAAAGGAAGCCCTTATTATTTAAGTTCATGCTGTAGCAGGGGATTCCGTTTTGCCACTAGATTGGTGTTAAAGTGTTAACGTTGCCGTTTCTTGCAGGGATTTACCTAGCATGAGAATGAACATGTCTTTACCTGTCTCCCCATGTTCCAGCCCATTAAGGCAATTCAAACGATCCAACAGAAGCTGCTTGCCTTCTCCACCGCATTCTGCTTTTTCAGCCGGAGCATCCAACTACAGCCCTGTCAATTCGTCGTGCTATACAACTAGGCCGAGCACCTCGCAGATCCTTGGCTTGATATTACCCCCTTCAAGGCTCCAACCCCCTATGGTTCTCAAAGATTGAGCATGGGTTTGTAAATGTGGATGATGCCATGTTCATTGAGAACTTTCGAGCTTTATCCAATGCTAAGCCACCCAAGCCTTGTGAAGCCTGCTTGCTACTTGAGCTATGTTGGGTGGTCATCCATCTTCCATTTCGATCTCATAGATTTTGTTCATAAAAGATGTAGCAGCCAAATACAATCAGGAATCGCCCCACTGTACAGAGCAAAATTGACTTCATAGTTTACAATAACAGTGTTATTTCATGCCTGCTTTGAGGTGCAGTTTCATACTTGAAGAATTGCTGTCTGCTATGAGAAGCATGTATTCAAGTGGCTGAAAGAAGTTTCGAAATGCGACATGCACCCAACCATTCTACAGATACTCAACCCTATCAAAAGATAGAATGAGAATTCAGGAATAAACAAGGAGGGACATCTACTGTTGCTTAAATGTTCATATTTATCTTTGAGAATAAACAAGATGTAGATGAAGTTAAAATACTGAATTTTAAGTAGTATAACTGATATGATCTTAGCGATACCTGCTTGTATGATGTTTTTAGTGTGTGTTGAAGGAGAGAGTTGAAATAAGAATTCTTTAGTGGGTAAATAGAATAGGTTTGTGAATATGTATAAGAAAATAGAATACTTTTTATAGTGCATAAAAGAATTTCTATATAAATAAATTTTTAAAATTTTATTAGTTACATGATATGCCTCAATAGATTTTCTCAAAGCCTAACCACCCTATTTGTACTTATCATCCCAACTTGTTTGATTAGCATGTTTAGATCATCCAACTTGATTAGTTCACTATAATTTGACTAGACTTTTCCTATCTTAATTATAACGCTTGAATGATGTTTTTGAATTCTCTAGAATATTCGATAATTTACCAAAGGGTGCATGGAGAGATCTAAATTTACCAAAAGGCATACACTACTTTGATATTTACCAAAGAACACATCTTTTTAAGTGCAATTCCTATTTTATCTTTATGACAAATCTGATTTTTTTTTTCACTGTTGTTTCTCAATCTCTCTTCTATTTGAATTCTTTGCAACTCCATAAATTAA
>JBBMJZ010000075.1:8147295-8164691 GCA_037833815.1 Zingiber zerumbet
AGAGTACAAAGTCTTATATAGTGAATTATCAGAAAACCTAAACCCTAAATTAAAAAGGTAAAAGACTAAATTGTCCTAAAGGCTATAAATAAATCATTCTAATTATATAATCTAACATATATTACCTGGTGATTTATAGAAACTAATAGGAATTGATTTCATATTATTCCAAACTCTCTAGATACATCAACCGGCTTGGGAAAGTTTATTTTTGTTAAAAAAAAAATGGTATTCTAGGTTGAATCTAGGATTCGTTGCAGAATCTACAATAAATCTAGGATTCATCGTAGAATCTATGACAGATCCTAGATTCGTAGCAAATTCTACAACGAATCTATGGATTCATTGTAGAATGCCATTTTTTATTTAAACTTTCCAAAATTGGTTGACAGACCTAGAGAGCTAGGAATGATATAAAAATAGTTTTTATGAGTTTCTATAAATATTCTGATTATATAAATACCCTTTAAAACTAATTTAACCTAATCAGTGACTTTTTAAATGTGAATGTGTCTGAAAAATCTAAATCACCTTCAAAAAATTACCGATCTAAATATATAAGGTAAAATTAATATTTGAGGGCATTTATATTATCAGGACATTTATAGGATAAAAATTGGTTTCATATCATTCAAAGTTCTCAAATCCATCAACTAGGTGGGGTTTTTTTTTAAAAAAAAAAAAATAGGCATTCTGCATGGATTCATCCCAGAATGCCATTTTTTTAATTTAAACTTTCTGAAGTTGGTTAACAGATCTAGAGAGCTCAGAATGACATGAAATCAATTTCTATAAATCTCTAAATTATATAAATACTATCAAACAATAATTTGACTTAATCGGTGATTTTTAGAATGTGAATGTGTCCAAAAAAAATCTAAATTGTGTTAAAAAATCACCGATCTTAATATATTTGAAAAAAAATATTAAAATCTAAATTGTGTTAAAAAATCACCGATCTTAATATATTTGAAAAAAAAATATTTCAGGGCATTTATATTATTAGGAGATTTATAGGACTCATAGGCGCTAGTTTCATGTCATTTTGATCTCTTAAGGTTCATCAACCGGCTAGGAAAATTTAATTTTTTTTAAAAAAATTGGAATTTTGTGATGAATCTTGGATTTGTCACAAATTCTACAACGAATCCATGGATTCATCGTATAATGCCATTTTTTTATTTAAACTTTCCGAAGCCAGTTGACAGACCTAAAAAGCTCAGAATGACATGAAATTAGTTTCTATGAGTTTCTAGCTATAAATCTCCTGATTATATAAATACTATCAAACGCTACCTAATTGGTGATTTTTTTAACACGAACGTGTCCAAAAAAATCTAAATCGTGTTCAAAAAAATCCTCGATCTCAATAGATTAGGTAAAATTAATATTTGAGGACATTTATATCATCAGGAGATTTATGGAAACCCATAAGAACTGGTTTCATATCATTTCAAGTTCTCTAGGTTCATCAACCGGCTTCAGAAAGTTTAAATTTAAAAAAAAATACATTATACGATGAATCCATGGATTTATTGTAGAATTTGTGACGAATTTAGTAACGAATTTATTTTTGTTGTTAAAAATCCTAAACATAAAAATATGCCTGACTCCCCCTTGTCCTAATTGCTCTCGGCAGCTCGCGTACAACACTACAGTGATTTCCATTTGGCGACGATCTTCGGCATGACCTCTCTTTCTTTCCTCTATTCCATCTCTGACCGCTCTGCCAGTAGCGAGACCCGACAGCTACCCTCGGCTGGTTGTAGGACCCTACGATTGCCCTGGATAAGTCGTGGGACCCCGCAGCTGGCCTTGGCTGGCTACTACAGGAGCCCACAACGGTTGCCCTTGTTTGGCTGCGAGAGGGCGTGACAGGGCCCTCTGTCCTTGTTTACCTTTGTTAGGTAATACCGCCCACCCTTATTTTAATAATGATACCAATTTGCCTATTGTTCTCTCTCATATTTTTATTTTATTTTCATTTGTATATACACTAAGTAGATATTGACCTTTAGTGTGTTGTCTAAGAGTTTTTATCAATGTAATTTATTAGAAATAGACAAAATGTAGAATGAAAGAAGTTGGATGTATAAGAAGAAGTTGCTTGATCATCAGAGTTTAATTAATGAGTTTATCACTGGTTGACCCAATTTTTGAATTTTGTATCTAGTCAAGTTGAGTATATGGATGACAATAAGATAAGGTGTTTGTGTAGAAAGTTTCACAATGATAAATTTTTACACTGTGATAAAGTTGAAGAACATTTTTATAGATTTAGTTTTACCCTAAATTACTATAATTGGACATCTCATGGTGAATCATTCATATCTGATGAAGATTTAAAATAATAGGTGACCAATGCCAAAGGCAGTTTAAAAATATTTTTGATAATATGATAAATACAGTGATGGATATCAACGGAAAAACCAAAAACAAAAAAAGATATGCGACTCCTTTATAAAAGATCCACTTTTAATGTCAATGAAAATAAGCAGTTTATACATTGAATAATTATCAAAGACGTGTCGTTTGTGAACAATTGAAATTATTAAAATTTCTAGATGAGTATCTCTCTAATCTTGGAAGATGTCGATGTGAAAGCATGCAAATTAATTGGTTTGAAAAGTCATGACTGACATATAATTATGTAAAGACTCATTCCTATTTCTTTTAAGGAACTCTTACCAAATTTTGTATGGGGTTCCATTACAGAGTTAAGCATTTTTATACACGATATTTGCTCCATAGTTTTGAGACATTCATATATCGAGAAGTTAGAAAAAGATATTCCAATCATCTTGTGTAATTTGGAAAGGAAATTTCCACTCTTATTTTTTGATTCCATGGAACATTTTTTATTTACTTGCCATACGAGGCCAAAATTGGAGGACTTATTCATTTTCGATGGATGTATCCATTTGAAAGGTAAATCTTTTTTCTTCTATACTTTGACGCTCTAAATGCATAAAAAATCACACATTTTATTATATATTAAAATCTAATACAAATTATTTTATTACCATCAGATACCTATTTCATTTGAATAAAAAAAGTGAAAAATAAGGCACGAGTTGAAGCTTCTATTGTTAATGCATACATTGTGGAGGAAGTAATAACTTTTGCATCATATTATTTTAAGCCTTATGTTTAGAGCAAAAGGAGAAGACCAGAAAGAAATGATGAGGGTCCTATTGATCCCAATTTAAATTCATTCTCAATTTTTAATTATCTTAGTCGACCAAATGGACTATGTAAGCAGAGATACTTAACTGGTCAAGAATGACAGGCAACTCATGCATATATTTTACTAAATTGTCCATAAGTATCATTATATTATGAGTTAGTATATATTTTTTATTTATTAAGTCATGACTTTTAGTGTTATAATTTTTTTTATGGTAGGATTTTTGAAAACTTATATTCTGAATTATTGACACAAGAGTTTGATCGCTTATGCTAATAAAAATTTACACCATGATTCAAATCATATGTAAGTAGACAATTTAAATTTGGTTTACACATATACAGACTTTTAACAATTAACATACTTGACTTTAGGTTTATGATAATCAAGCTCATCTTGAACAAGAACTGTTATTCCATCTTACATGGGATCCAAAAGCATTGGTATGTACTTGACCAGCTTATTTTATAAATGGACATAATTTTCATATTCAACAGTATGGAATGGGGAAGGGTACAATGAACAGTGGGGCTTGTATTTAGTCATCCGATGATGGAGGTGCAAGCAATGATTTTTATGGTTTGTTAGATGAAATTATAGAGGTAGAATACCCTGGGTTAAAAATGTGAATTATCTTATTTATGTGTCGATGGTTTGATCCTGTTAGAGGGATGAAAATGCATTCACGATATAATTTTGTTGAAATAAATCATAAGAGATTGAATAAGAGATATGAACCATTTGTGTTGGCTTAACAAGCTATTTAAGTATTTTATGCTTCATATCCTAATTTGAAATGTGACAAAATTGATTGGTGGGATATTTGTAAAATGAAAGCATGAAAAAAAAAATTAAAAAATGTTGGGAAGACATTGCATATCAACAAGATAAAGTTGTGAATGCATTTTAGACTGAGGAATATATTATTTCAATATTATGAGATCCTAGCAAAATAGTGATAAACTTGGATGCAGGTGAAATTGATGATGAGGCGGAGGAGGAGGAAGAGGAGGAGGACATGAATGAGGATGACAATGACAATGAGGACTTCAATTTTTGATGATTAGTAAGTTTTGTTATCTTAATATAAAAAAATTATGATCTTTTATTTTCATATAAGGTTTTTTTTTGTTAAGTAAATTTAGTTTTAATCTATAAATTTTGAAAACTCGTAGCTCAATTATTTGTATATCTAATGTCTCATTAGTAAACTTATATATATATATTATCTATTAATGGTCTGCATTTCTTGCTACATATTAAAGGTCATTAGAGGTGATATCTATTGTCGTAGGATTCTCACACACTCTCTCTTAACAAGTATGATAAGATTTTTCATGTTATTCATTATGCATCATTTTTTTTTTTTAACTTTATCCTATTTTTGAATTTTCAGAACATCTTTAGACGGGGTGGGGGCATAGATGGAGTTTCACAACAAGTTAGTACCTAGCAGTGTACCTACGCTCTCTTGATCAGGTAGGACCTTCATATTCGCCTTCCCCAGTACCTTCACCACACTAGTCACCAGATCCAGTTCCTACCAGATACTTATTTTCTGAGATGCTAGATATTCGAGAGTTTATAGCCCCCTACGGAGATTTGTAAGTATACAAATAATATTTTAATTTTTTACCCTATATTTAATAAGTCTAATTCTCAAGTAGGATGAAAAATTAGTTTGATTTGGGTCACTTCAATTGGCAACTTTATCAAGTTTATTTATTTTTAAATAATTGAGTTCTGATATGCATCAATTAGGTATTTCATTCTGTTCCATACTGGACTAGCATACTTGTCCTCTACTTATTTTAACAACATTGCCCACTTAATGCTTTGGTAATGCTTATATTTCATGATGTTTTAACATTATACTTTATTTTCAACTAGATCATGAGATTACTATATCATCTTTATTCATCCTCTCATTTTATATAAAGCTCTGAAAATGTTTTGATGTGCTAGTTTCATTTCAACACGGCATCTTCATTCTCTCATTAATGAAAAGCTCTAAGATTGTTTTAATGTGCTACATTTTGATTCAACTAGACCTTTAGATTAGTATGATCATTATTCATTCTCTCATTTATGAAAAACGTTGAAAAAACTTTAATAAGCATCCAATGATACTCTTCATGTGTATAATATATTAAATAATTGGATTATTGAACCATTGGATTGGATTATACTAGTTACAAAGTTACAAGACATGGTCAATTATAATTACTAGCTTGGGGATCTTAAAAATATGGTCCCTTACCTTCCATTTTCAGACTTTTCTTGTTAATATTGTATTTCATAGTCACCATTGACCATGATAGGTTTTCATAGTTACCAATCACCATTGGGGATCTAATTATTTAACATTGTTTTTTTTCCTTTATGATATGTTCAAAAATTCTGTACATATTATTCACAATATTAATAGAATCATGAATAATTATTGGATGGGGAATTCAATGTCTTATTCAAGCACTCCATCATCAACAGAAGAGTTATGATGGAGTGAGTTTTAGGTATAAATGATTCATTTTATATATATATATATAATTATTTTATTTTCTATTAGTAGGCATATAAATGGGACCCTAGTTATGAATTGGAAATCAAAACGATTTTTAAGAAAAAAAATGTGGTGATCACATTTGCCACACTCTACATCATGCTAAGTCTAGGGGGGAAAAGTCACCTTGTTTCATAGAGGATAATTGGACTAAGATCACCAATTTTTGGACAATGGAAGAAAGCAAACAATAGAGTCAATAGAACAGATTAAATCAATCTTATAATTCTAGAGACTCATCTGCGATATATGCAGGAGGTTCTATTAATATGGATGAGCATAGATACATATTGGTAATTTTTTAACTCTCCCAATAATTTTTAAATCTACGACTATTTCATTATTTCTAATCGTGTTTTTATAGACCAAAGATATGGGGAAGGAACCTTCATTCATAGAAACTTTCACCAAAACTTTTACAAAAAAAGACAAGTCTCGGAGCGGAGCTAAATCTAAAACAATGAAGGTTTGGAGTAATTAAAAATACATACATTTATAAATTATTGTTACAATAATTTATTTTAATTTTATTCATTACAATACTAGATAAATATGATGAGCTCAAGATAGCACAAAGGAGTTCATGTGCTAGTGAGGAACTGAGTCATCTGTCAGTAATAATTTAGATTTATGGTTGAAGGCGAGTGGGGGATAGATAAGGGGAAGAATTTTGGCAATGAGTTTTTTAAGCAAAAATCATAGAGTTTCCCGTAAATCTTTTTCCATCCTACCAACAGTCGCGACTCAGATCAATAGCTTGACTAAAGATGTTTCACATTTAAAGGGCATAATATTAGAAAGATATGAAGAAATGAGAGCTATGTGCCAATAACAAGAATTTATTATGACACGTCTTCAGTTAAGTTCTGCTATAAGTCAAATTCCTCCCGGTTCAAGTGATAATGGTGGCGGCGATGATGGTGCCGATGACGATGATGGTGGTGATGCTTCTTCATGACTTTTGTATGAATATTATTTGTCTCATAATTAGTATTTTTGAATATCAATTATTTGGTTGTGAACTTTTGATTTTTACATTTTTATTAATACTTTTAATTTGTTTCAAACAGGATTTTGGCGAGACTAAGGCCGGAAGAAAATAAAAATCAATATCAGAAAAAGTAAATATTCAGTTTTATGTTTATATGTATAGTATTTTCTTTCTTATTATCAATGCTATTGTTTGTTTGTTTATTTTGATTCATGAAAAAAGAAAGAATATTGGAAGAAGGAGAAGAAAATGTTTCTTAATGAAAAACATTATGATTTGGTGATGTATGAGATTTGGTGATGTATGAGATTTAATGATCTATGGATGTCAGATATTTGGTGATGTATGACCTGACTTGTTTAAAACTTCTTGTAAAATGTTAGATCTATGATGTTATTTTGATGTATGAATTATGATTTGGTTGAATGTATGATTTTACCTTATTAGATATGATAGGTTGAATAGGATGTGTATATATGATGTCTATGAAATTATTTGTTAAACATGTTTGATTTTTTTTGTATTAACAAGATACAATGTAGAAGTAGTTATTTATGATTTTTTTTTCATTTTGCGATGAAAATTATTTGTCGCCAAATTATCATAGTGTATCATAAATTTATGACGAATTGTAGATTTATTGCAGAATTTGTGATGAATTTACAAATTCATCGCAGACTCATGATTTTCTTGATGAAACAAACAATCAGAAAAAAAAATTTGAAAATCGTCGCAGAATCTGCGACGAATCCCCAAATTCATAGCAAAAACTATGATGAATTTTAGAATTGTTGTAGATTTCTGTGATGAATTTTGGTATTCATCGCAGAAATTTGTGACGAGTTTGGGGATTCATTGTAGAAATCTACGATGAATTTGGGGGTTCAACATAAAAATTTGTAACGAATTTTGAAATTCATCGATGAATTCACCAGATTTTAATTTAAGATTTGGCGACAAAAATCTTTTTTCGTTGGAAACTTTGCGACAAAAATTGGATAAGTCACTAAATTTCGGGCGAAAAAAAATCATCGTAGATATGTGTTTCTCAATTTTGTGATGATTTTTGTTGTTGTCAATTTCCAACCAATTTTGCGACGAAAATAAAATAAAATTCGTTGCAAAGCATATTTGTGTTTCTCAATTTTGCGACAAATTTTTTTATAAATTTCCAACTAATTTTGTGATGAAAATAAAATTCATCGTAAATTTGTAACGAATATATTATTTTCGTCGTAGAATTTAGGGACGACTTTTCTATGATGAAATATTTTTCATTACAAAATTTTTTTACAAAGAATTTTTTTTTAAAAAAAATCATCTCAAAATTCATCGTAAAAGCTTCTCTTTAGGAGTAATCCAGTCAAATGAAATAATAATTTGGTCGATTAACCTTTTCCCAATGAATTGGTTGATTGTGTCAACTTATATTGTTCAACCAAGTAATCAAGTTAACTTGGTCTAATGCATCCAGTCGTATAAGATTAGTTAAATAAAATTTTTTAAATTTTAACATAAACAGATAAAGAAGGATCTACAAGAGAAAAAGAATAAATAAATAAATAATGCATCCAAGTTGAGACAAACTTAGTATAAGGGAAAACCAAATTACCAAAATGAAAAGAAAATGATCAATAAGGTGCTCCTTTTTTTCTTAAAGTTAAAACAATACTCTAAAATGTTTTTCATCCCAAAATTACTTTTATTTTAACGTGTTAAAATGGTTGCTATAATATAGAATAAAATTGCTCTAATTTAGTTAAAATTATTATATATGAATATTGTTATATCAAAATATTTTTTATTAACTGGTCAAAATTATCTAAATTTAATCAAAATTATTTTAACTTGGTTAAAGTCAAGTCAACACTATTTTAGCAGTTATTATCCATAGTTGTTACAATTATAATAACTATGTTATAATTGCTATAACTTATATTGGTGAATTTTGTTCAAGTTATCACGTATAAACAATCAAGCTTATTAAGAATAAAATATAATTTAATACTATTTGATTCAACCTAAATGATGTAATAAAACTTTATTGTTTTGAAGTTTTAATGTATAACTTAATTTAATGTTTTACTATATTATCGTCGATTATAAAACTAACAATACCTATTATTATTATTTTTTTTTCTTTTTGAACTTTACAATGTTTTTTTTAACTTTACCTTTTTTTTTACTTTCCTATATATATATACCAAGTTGAAACTATTTTAATCAAACTTAGATAACTTCAACCAAGTTGATAAAAAAAATTGATATAACAATATTTCATAGGTAGTAATTTTGATTATATTTAGCCAGTTTACTTTAACATGTTATACCAGCTACCTCTTAACTATTACAATAACGATATAGTAAGGGTATTTTCAAAATGAAAAGTATGTTAGGACGTTATTTTAACTTTTTTTTTTTTTTTTAAAATGTCCTTTTATGAAAATGATAATGAGGTATATATAAAAGAAAAGATGCATACCAATTCTTCAAATATTTCATAAGCTGCAATTGAGAAGAATTCTCTTTTTGACTGATTTTAACTACCCAAATAAACCAAGGTCATGCATGGACTCACATAGATTAATTAATTCCACATGGCTCAACTAAAAAATGTACAAGCTTCTGACTATTATACATATATGTCACTTTTCCCATATTAATTAATTAGGCAGTACAAATGCAAGTTTGTTGGACTAACCGATGATCATCCATGTTAAATGTGTGTCATGGATTGAAGGAAGAAGAACACTTGGCCAACAAACACTTTTCTTGTTATTCCTTCATCTTTCGGCTATTGGTAGATGCATTCTCCTCTCGCTACAAGAAAAGAAGGGATTACCAACGAAATAAAATAACCGACAATCTCTTTTTTTTTTGATTTTTTTTTTGTTTTTGGCAAGAATTCACTCCATTTTTCTTTGTCTGACCAACAACTTCACAAGACAGATCATAAACTCAATCTTATGCATCTCACCTGGTGCTTTTCCTGTCACTTTTCCCCACTTGTATGTTTCTTGTTAGGCTCAACCTTTTACTTGGTTCAAACCTATAAATATTTTTTAATTTACTTGAGAAAAATATTGTCTTGCCTCACCTAATTTATACTAACTTCTTGAAAATGTCTTTCGCAATTTACGAATTGTCATTTTACCTCTAAGAGTTTAGAATTCTAGTCGAAATGCCCCTCCTTCGTCGATGACTATCATAGACAAACCGCGATGAATCGATCGGCCATAGAATTTTGGCATAAAATTAAATTGACGTCTTTTTATATTCATATCATCAAAAGGATGCCCCTCTTTCAAAATATATAGAAAGGACATCCCACCTCCAACCAAGAAAAGAGAAGACTGTAAGATCGAAAAGTTTTCTTCTAATAGTATGATATTGTCCACTTTGGGCCTAACCCCTCATGGCTTTGCTTTCGGGCTCTCCACAAAAGGCCTCATTGCCAATGGAGATATATTTTCTCTTTATAAACCATGATATTTCCCATATATTTTTACAATATGGGACTATATTTACAACTTTGTAAACCCAACAAAGACGACCTATGAATCAACTTTTCAATGTAAGGCAATCAAAACTCTCAAAAGCTTTCGAAAGGGCTCAATGTGGAAGGTTTTTTATTTTTTGAAACGGTTGTCATTTTGATTTTCTGCTAAGAAAAAGGGTTTGGAGGATGTAAGTTATAGACGTTGATTCATGTTCCATTTAGACCGACCATTGAATAAAGAGGTATTTGTGTATGAAAAATAGGGGTGTGCGCCCTGTTGATATATTTTAAAGGAGAGGCACCCTTTCGATGTTATTGATAAAATAATAATAAAAAAAAAAGACTTGATTTTAGTGACCAAATAAAATCCTTGTAGATCAACTTTCACCATAAGAAATTAGCCGTGCAGTTCATGTGATTGACAAATAGTCCCTCTCTTTGTTGTTCGACTTTGGAGGGGCATTTTTGATGAAAATTTTAAAGGCCTCGAGGGTAGACTGAAAAAGTATGAAACCCAAGGGGACAACTGAAAACTCTCTCTGATCAATTTAATTAATTACTATTCTAGAGAAAAATAATAATTTCATGTCAAGAAAGTGGAGTAGGTAGCATAATCCAATTTAATTACTACCAGCAGATGGAACATAAATATCAGCATGAACGTTGAAGCATTGTCTGAGACTACTTCATGAGTAGCTTCTCCCTCAAAGGAAAGTGACCTGCAAAACCCTAACCCTTTTGGATGACTGGTGAAACTACTTTGACCAAGCAAAACCCTAATAAATACATCTAGTAGGTTTGGTGTGGGGACTTATTATACCCCTGAAACAAGACCACTTGATTCAGAGAGAAAATAATCTAGGTGGGTCTGGAGGCCACATCAGTAAGAACAAGCACAGCCTCAGGGAATCACCATCGGTAACGTTGGACTCGGCATCTACATGAAGGTGAAGAAAGGCGACCGATGTTGCTATGATATGCATGCCATACTTGCACGCCATGTACGTTTCACCTTCCCATAGGTAACAAAATAACTAGCTATCAGAAGTCCACACAAGCGTGGTGTAGTGGTAAAGCATTCTGATTAATTGTACATAAATTATACCTGATAGATGAACTAGATAGATAGCTATTTAAACAAGTTCAGCTCTATACTTAGATTAACAAAAGCTAAGATGGGAACTCCAGCTGTGAGCAAAACCACTTTCCATGTTAGAAAAAGTTGGGAGTTAATGCTCAGAATGAAAAGGAAACCGGAAGGGAAGAGATGTAACAGATCAGTGCTGCATTTAATGAAGATGGACAATCTGCATTCCAGTGCACTACTGCAGCACTGAAGAGCTTAGTGATCAGTTACATTTAAGGCCGGCCGTAAATGAGTCAAATTTTATCTTGTTCAAGCTTATTTAACTAAGATAAACTATTTTGGTTGGTTAATGTGCTTAATAATATAAGTTTTATATATTCACAATTAAGTTTGATAACAGCTTTAATGAGTTGAGCATATACGTATTCAAATTTATTTGTTCATTTAATTAACCTTGTGTATATATTGAGCGAACATAAACAAGTTTTTACCTAGATGAATAACATATTTGCTCACGGACATTTAATTCATTACAACCCTAATTACATGAAGCCGAAGTTCGTGGAAATTAAAACTATAGGAACCATCTACCCTTCCCACCGGAATAAATAATCCATGGCCCCAAAGGCAGCTAATCAATGAAGTAATTAACTTATTGCAGCATGGCTGGTAGGGAGAATATGTTTATTTTGTTAAGGAAGTTAATTGAATGCATATAACTATAAAGGAAGTTACAAGGATAGGTACAATTGATAGGGAATGTGAGATGAGATGGGCCACTTGCCAAACGCACAAGTTGAGACAGTGCTATAAGGAAACATATATAGTGCTAACCCACTTTGTCGTGTTAAACTAACAAAAAGGACTTCTCATCCAAACCCTAACTTATTCATCATATTTTCCCTTTCTATTTATCCATCTTCCCCTCCTTGCTTTTTTTCTCTCAATGCACTAGTTAGCTTCACCGTGTTGCCTACCGTTCACCAATCGTCAACTAGCTAGCTAGGGATCCTTGTATGATGGAGTCATCGAGCGATGCGAAGCGATCGTGCCCTCGAGGGCACTGGAGGCCGGGGGAAGACGAGAAATTGCGGCAGCTTGTTGAGCGGTTTGGACCGCAGAATTGGAACTCGATCGCGGACAAGCTTCAAGGAAGATCAGGTGATGAATCTAGCCAAGTTTGTTATAATTTTGTGCGATCGAGATGATGATTTCTCTAATGTTTTCTGGATGAGAGATATGCATATTGACGAAATTGATGAGTGATGATGTTTGTTGTAGGTAAGAGTTGTAGATTGAGGTGGTTTAACCAACTAGACCCAAGGATCAACAAAAGACCATTCACAGAAGAGGAAGAAGAGCGGCTCCTTGCCGCACATCGAATCCATGGCAATAAGTGGGCTCTCATCTCCCGCCTCTTCCCCGGTCGAACCGACAACTCCGTCAAGAACCACTGGCATGTTATCATGGCACGACGACAACGAGAGCGGTCGAAGCAATTGAGCAAGAGGAGTGCTTCTCAAGAGTTCTATACTTCATTCCAAGCTTCTCAAACTGAGACGGGACAACTCTTCAAATTCGGAACTCTTTCTTGGGCGGCTTTCTCCAGATCATTAAGGATGCATTCGACACCAGAGCGCTTTAGTACCCAACCATTTCCATGGAGTTATACAAACTTTGATGGTGCAGCTAAGGATTGTTCTAAGAAGGTCCATTCTGTAGGAGTTTGTGGAAATTCGCCAATGATCTCGAGCCAAACCGTCTGTGATAATTCAAGCATATTGATGATGAACTCTCCTAGTAGTCACAACGAGCATGATCAAGAGGGATCCTTGAAGAGGAAGGAGGTTACCTTCATAGATTTCTTAGGTGTCGGAATTACTACATGAGTAGAACATAAAGAGTAGCTGAACGTCGAGTTAATTTCATTAAGTAATAAATTTAGATTAGAAGAGACTTAGGAGATCTTCGTCATATAATTGTTTGATGTGAGTATTGCATGCGATCTATGGAAAAGTCCAACAAGTTTTTCCTCATCGAGTTTGAGATTGAGAAAGAATATCTCATACTTGGGCATATCATGTGAATATGATTCGCAAATATTATATCAAATGAATGTGCTAAGTGCGTAGTATGTTAAATGAGCATGTAATGAATGGGAATATGTGAATGAATAGGTCTCACCCTTTGTGATGGATATTGCTTATGCATTTATTTACTTAAACAAAAGGTTGTGAAATCACTCTCATTCGTTCAGGTGTCCTTAATTGCCTCTTAATTTGCAAAGATAGACTTCTTTAATTTGAAGAAATATTTTAATTTTCAGTTTAGAATTTAAAAAATAAAATAAAATAACATTAAAAATTTTAAAAATATATTTATAACATTATTGTAATAAATTTAAATGTGGTAAAAATAGTTTTTAATATTTAATTTATTTCAATTTTTTATGTTTATATACCATCAATGGCTCAAATGTGAGCAAGTGCAGGTGGGTATCCGACTTAAATGAGTTGAGTTGAGGCTGAGTATCAATATGTCAAAAATATTTACGAATACAAATATATATGTGAATTGTGCATATTATGTTTCATCTTCCAATTATTTTTTAATTATCATATTTTCTTTACATTAAATTGTATTTACGTTGTTTGAAGAGTTTATTAAGAGTTTCTTAATAGCATGAATAGTTTATATCAATATATATATGATATCATTAGTTGTATTATGTTGTCTAACGTCTACTTGACCTAAACTATTTGCTCATTTCGTGGTGGCTTTGAGAACCCCATTTTTTTTTTTTAACCATAGATGATGATTTCTAAATCACTCTTTGTCGTGATTTCATAGACAATCTTGTTGGTATTTATTTTTCTATTTGGTGGGTTACATGTTAAGGTTGTAATACACAATATTGTCATTAAAAATTTAAATCCAATAAAGTGATTTACTTGATGTTTATGGGCTTAATTTACGAATATAGATTTTGTACTTAGAAACTAGTTAACCCATTTTTGTTAATATTGATGGGTTATAACGGAAATGGGTCTAAAGCTATATAAAGGAATGTGGTCCCTGTAGGGTGTTAGAATATCAGTTCATCTTTATATTAGAATCGGTGTGAGTTAGAGAGAGAGGGGGTGGGGGGATGATGAATAACTTCATTTGCTTCGTCTTAATTGCGTGCTCGTAGTTTGAATGCACAATGGAAAACTAGAATCAATCTTGACGCCACTGTCATAACATCGAGATTTTAATTGGTATCTGCCTCTTAATACTACTAATCCAAGACCTAATCCTAGCGATCTACCACCACTAAATCTTCTCCTTCTTGGATACCTTCGATAGGTGGAAAAATCTCTTACAACCATTGATTCAACAATACAATAAGAATACAAGGGATGAAAGCAAATACAATGAGTATAAACAATTTTACGTGAATCTTGCTTTGGATACTTTCTTATTACTTAGAATTGTCTCTTGTTGGCATGAAAATGCACAAACACTTTACTCTCAGACCTCCAAGAACTGGCACTTCAAATCTCTTTGAAACCCTTCTTTTAAAGTCTTTAGATTGGAGCTGATTTTTACCTATCAGTCAACTGATTTTATCAATTATTCGATTGATATGGTCTCCAATACTATTCCTGCCATTGAACAGTCTATGAATTTTTTGAAATCTATCTAATTTTGTCCATCATTTGAACATCAATCGATTTATATCAGCCTTCAGTTGACTAATGTCATTAGTCAAATTGAACAATTGAATCAATTTGCTTCTGTTTGATTTCTGATCGACATCAATTGAATGATATCAACCATTAAATTAATGTCATCAATCGAGTTGAATAGTCGAATCCATTTACTTTTGCTCAATTTTTGAAGCCATTAGCCTACTGATCGAACACATCAGTCAATTGGTATTGTAGAAAATCGATGTTCACGAGCACTGTAACAAAATATTGTAGTCGTGTTGCACTACAATTACTATAGCAGCACTATAGCACAATTTAGAGTTTACTATAGCAACCTTATTTTTGACATTTTATGTCCATTAGTCGATTGATATATACACTCTATTAATCAACTAGTACTCCTATTTCAGTCTTACCAAAACTAAATTTCGCCTTGTTCGGTATCCAGTTGACTTCAACCTATTAGAATATCCTTTACCCAATATCCGATCAATCTTGACCTATTGAGACTTCCTGTTGCCTAGCATCTGGTCTACCTTTACCAGTCAGAACATCCATGTTGCCAATATCTGGTCAATCTTGACCTGCCAGGACTTCCTTATTGTCTAGCATTGGGTTAACCTTAACTTGCTAGGGCTTTCACGTTACTTAGTATTTGGTCAATCTTGAATTGCAACTTCACTCATGACAACTTCCTATTAGACTTTCGACCTCTGAGTGTCCAATCAACCGTGATCCACTTAGGCTTTCCTCTTGTCAACTACCTATTGGACTTTCAATCACCAAGTGTCCGGTCAACCGTGACCAACTTAGACTTTCCGTCTCGTGCCAACTACATTTTGGACTTCCGATCACCAAGTGTCCGGTCGATCATGATCTACTTGGACATTCAATATCTTATCAAGTATATGGTCAACCATGATCTACTTAACTTTTCGCTCAACTAACTAACATATTGATCAAACATCGAAATCCTAATATGAGTCAAGTCAAGCTTAGTCAACATTGACCAGGGGTTTATTGTGTTGGTACAGTTAGCACTAATAATCAAACTTAGGTTTTGATGTATGTCAAATGGTTAAAGTTAGATGTTATGCTTTCTAACCTATTTACCAAGTGTGCAAGACTAAAAGACTTGATAGGACCTAACACCAGGCTGAATTCTAGTTAGATTAATAATTGGCACAGGAAGACTAGATAGATTGATATCTAACAAGAACTCCAGTTGAACTTGTAGAACCTGACAACAGACTGAAGTCTAGATAGGGCATGTGGTAAGAAGACCTAGTGAGTCAAGAGATTGAGGTTAAGTAAGTCTACAAAGGGTAAGTGAGTTAAGCAATTAGGTGAGAGATCTAGTGAGAATGCGTTCCCAGTTGAGGGAACAATAGGCGTAGGTCTGACCTAGGGCTTTAGTGGAATCTAAAGTCAGGATCGGACAGTCCTAAGACTGATAAAATATTTATTTTTTCATATTATGCTTGTTGTGATAATTCTATAGTGCAAGAAATAGATAGCTTGAAAAAGGGCTTCTAGGCATTCAAGAAGAGTCTAGGCATCTGGAGGTCCAAGCGTCCGAGTGGGTCCAAGTGCCTAGATTGGCCCGAACCCAACTATTCATGTAAATAAGTTAGCACACTCTGGTTGACCTATGCACGTCAGCTTCTAGGCACTCGGAGCTGGTCCAGGCACTCATGAGTGGATAGAGGCTACTAGATAGAGCGTCGCTGAGATGCAGCCATGTCAGCGATCCAGGTGCTTAGGGGTAGTCCAAGCGCCCGGAGGTGGATAATCCAACGATGAGGCAGAATAAGATAGGCCTCAATCCAGACCCCCGGGGTGGTCCAGGCACCGAGAAATGCCTATAAAAGTAGCATTTGTCCAGCTTTCTAAATACAACTTTTATACACTCATTATCGCCTGGCTGCTCCATCTCTGTGATACTATTGTGCTACCACTTGATTACATTCTACCAATGTCAGCATACCTACACCAACACAGAAGCGTATCCATTTCAACATATTTGTGTTAGTAACTACTTTTTATTGTGCTTATTTTAGATACTTGCAAAAGGAAAGTGTAGAGTGTTATATTTTTCCCATACTTTGTATTGATTTTACGACTTGATAGTGGATTACCCGTCGCTAGGCCCAAAGGGTTTGGGTCTTGGAGTAGGAGTCGTAGAAGACTCAAAACTAAGTAAAAAATTGATTGTATTCTATTTTTCGCTTTTATACTTAGCTTTTTTCCACTGTGCACATAGTTTTAAAAAGCTAAAAATAACGAGTTTTAAAGTCATGGGGTTGGGGGGGGGGGGGGGGGGGGGGGGGGGGGGGGGGGGGGGGGGGGGGGGGGGGGGGGGGGGGGGGGGGGG
>JBBMJZ010000075.1:8168476-8200591 GCA_037833815.1 Zingiber zerumbet
CAACTCAAGTACACATATCAAATAACAAGGGTGAACCTAACTTAAACCCTTTGCCCAAACACCAAAACACATGGTCCGGCGGACCATTGGGATTGCTCCAACAATTTCTACTTATATCCAATCATCCTGGGTCCACACTTCAATGAGATGCTTGTTTAAGATGTTAAAGTGTAAGTATTCATGACCAAGATAACTTGTATACCTCGAGTTGAAGGAAACTTGCACTCGAACTATAGTAAGAGCTTCACAGACATATCCATATATATAGATAACCATATGAAGTCTTACAACAAGTCACTCTAATGAATTAGTTACCATAACTAGCATCCACGTTTAATTTTTGACATCCCAATGTCTCCAGCCAGTGAGAAAATAGTTGCTTTGTAAACCAAGGAGTACAACTCATGCTAGTCTTATAGAATTGATGATGTCTGAATACATCAATTCGATGACTAGGAAAATTCTAATACGTTAATAAGTACACATGTAGAGATAATCACCAGTTGTGATCCAATCGCAATTTCTCTCATGCTATGAATTGTATTGTGGACATTCAGTAAATAAGTTTAAGACAATCAAACATAAAATATGCACTCAAATATTAAATATATATTTAGTAAAAATTGTAAGGCAATTCAAATCTAACATTAGGTTCTTGCTTGACTCTTTTATTGTACCTATACATCTGGTTTCATGTAATTCTAAAATCGAAAATAGTTCCTCTAGGGTACTTACCTTCAGGTCCTTTGATATATAGTAGGCTTCTATTATCGAAGTACATTCTGGAGTTCTGAGAAAAGTGTTGAGTGCGTAGTGTACCATGTCCTGGTTGGTTACCATTTCACCGAAGTTGACTAGTTCGGTGAACAACTCCTTGATCTTCACGTGTAGTTCGACTACCTTCTCACCTTTTTCTAGGTGAATGTTCGTTAGCTTGTTCCGAAGAATGTCCCATCGTACAAGCTTCACTTCAGATGTACCTTTGTAGAGTTCCAGGAATTTCTCCCAGAGATCTTTGACTGATGTGTATATTCCAATGCAATTGACTTCTTGATGTGATAATACACTTAGTAAGTGATATTCTGCTCTACTGTTGGCCACGAAGTCGCTTTGCTCCTTCTTCATCCAAAGATATTCTTCTTTCAACAAGGAGGTCACTCCTTGTTGATCCTTAGGAACTACAAAATCATACTTGAGTATTAAAAGTATTTCAAAATTAGTTTTTAGGAATACCTCCATTCAGTGTTTCCAGTGTGTAAACTCTCCCTCGAACTTTGGCGGGATGATGCTTGGTCCAGTCATCGATTATTTTACTTTAGTCAACGGTTAGTCCTTTTGAAATATCCTTGCTTTGATACCACTTATTGGTCCCCTGGCGACAGGTTAGATGGGGGTTAATAGCCCTGAAAATAAACGAATACCCTTCTCGAACTTATAGCTTGATTAAAACAAACACTTGTACAAAAGAATTAAGAAGCGAATTAATTAAAGATAGAGCCACAGAAATTTACTTGGTTTGCAATCAGAGGATTGCTAACCCAAGGCAAGTAAAGCTCACTATGAGATCTCCTTTAGGCAGAGTAGACTCTTACAACGTTGACAGCTCACACAGTAGTATAATAGAAAAAGAACTCGTCTACAAGTGTTATTTTTAAACTATTGAAATCAAGGATATATTTATAGCACTGATCCGAGCACGTGGAAGGGTTCCGGGAGCCTGAGTGTGAATAAAATTTTATCCACAAAGCAACGGATCGCGATAATTTGGCAAGTGATAAGTTTTGTGGTTCGGGCGCCCGGATCGGGCTAAACTAGCCCTCGACCAGGGTGCAAGCTCGGGGCACTCTGGCTAGCCTTGGGGGTTCAAGCGCTCGGACCATGTTCAGGGGCTCGGACCTAAGTCAACAAACTTATTGACTTTTTTGTTCAGCCCCTCACTCCGGCTCTGCTCACTTGAGTGATTTCAACCATCCGAAATAGGACTCACTTGAACCCATTTTTCGGTCTTCTCAAGCAACCTTCCTCTCCGACTTCTCGTCCTTCGGAAACACCTCGTGCTTTTTTCTCATCTGTCAGCGTACTCTTCTGTAACGCCTCGTCACTTGGACGCACAGAGCTCGTCAACTCTTTCCCGTGTCATCCTTCTATTTAGCTACGTCTTTTGCTCAACTTCCTGTGCTCCTAAGTTCCTGCATACTTAGACACAAGGCATCAAACCACAACAAGACCTAACTTGACTTGGTTGATCATATCAAAACCTCCACGGGGTACTTACAGAAGAAAGTACAAATAGATTCCAAAGCAATAAACACCTTCTAATGCGGACTGATGAAAGAAGAATTCAATCGGATCAGACCATTCGAGAATTCAAATGACCTTTGGGATAAGCTAATTGAGATACACGAAGGCACAAAGGATTTCAAGATAACAAAACGTGATTTGTTATTAAATAGTTTACTTAATAAAAAAATACAGGACAAAAAAAATGACAACCCAACTGCACGTGAGGATCATTGACATTCTCAATAGATTGCATATGATAAGCCACCAACTAGAGAACAAGGGCGTCATAAGGTATGATCTAAACTCTTTTCCTTAAAATGCACTGTGGCATCTATAATAGATGCCTATAAAGTTTATAGGAATTTGTCTAAATTTAAATTAGATGAATTATTTTGTAAGATAGAATTGCATGAATAGACTAACTCAAGACAAGTTAAGAAAGGTATAGTATTTCTTGTAGGTTCGTCAAAGGAGGAGAAAATAAGAACGAACGAAGCCTGAGTCAGAAGACAAATCTGACTCAGAATCCACTAAAGAGTAGAAATTGGTGAATATTGTAAGGAAAATGAAACAATCCTAAACTTTCTCCCATACAGCTCTAAAATAATTCATGCAAACCCTTCCACACAAGATAACACAATCATCGACAAATGAATAATATTGTATAAATCAAATGTGAAGAATGTGCATCTCAACAATAGTAATGTTCACTATAAAGCGGTAAAACAAAGTCTTGTATAACTCAGAAACAGCCATATGACTCAACACCTAAACACCCAAAAGTACAACAACAACCCCAAAACAAAGAAAACTTAAACTGAAAAGAAAAGGACGCGACCATTGAGTGTGTTTATTGTCAGGTACGAGCTAGCTCATCCATCAAATCCCTCTATCTGCTCATTACCTGCACCATATAGATCTAGTCAATCTAAAAACACAACAAATTCTAGCACAATCGTTAGATTCTAAATTAGGTGACTAAATTGAATATCTTTTGATGGATAAATTTGATTTACACAATTAAAATTCTAGTTTTTCTAATTGATGATTTTGTTTAATGTTAGTCAACCAAAATTAAACTTGTTAATTAGTGTATGATAGATGCGTTTGTCGACACTAAATGCTGACCGCATCAGGTAGATCTTTTTTATATGTCCTAAAAGGATTCCTTTTATATGGGATGAATAGACTTTTTCACTTGTGTTTGTTTGTTGCCTGTAATGTTATTATTGTAGTAAATAGACTCTTCCACTTGCATAGCATGTTTTCTTCGCTCAGTCATACTAAATATTTATCCTCATATAGTCTCTCGGATGCATTATACCATTCTTTCTAATTTTCACATATCTTGAACCATTAAATCATCAACCGGCCCGAACTGTACTAAGTTTTTCTATGATTACTTTTTACCTGACTCAAATATACATATCAAATATAATAACAACTTCTAACTTAAACACGTTATCTAAATATCAAATTTATGATCAATTTCGATTACCAATGGAGTGGATTGCACCAAATAATGACATCTAAGTTAGCAAATATCATGTCATGACTTAATGATAAGTCGAGTACTAAAACCAAATCTCATGAAAAATTTCCTATAGTTTTATAAACATTTTCATAGATTATATTCATTAATTTTAACTTTGGAATATACAATTTTGAAATTAGTTCAAGCAAATATGCATGGTAATTTGAAACAAATTATTGAAATGGATTGTAGGTTAGCTAGGTATCGTGGGACCAGCACGTGCGCCACAGGCTGGCCAATTTTTGACAAATTAAATGAATTAATTAACTAATTAATTGATAGATTTTTAGTTAAATAAAACACAAAAATCGATTAATTAATAAATTAATTAAGCATGTGAAAGGAGAGGCAGATGCATGCTTCCCAACTCTGACAGACCTTGACCTTTCCCCAACCCTAATTATTGTTCCATCTCATATAAACTCCTCAATTATTCTACTTATTAATTAATTAATTAATTGATTTTTTAAAACTAATTTCTCTATAATTATGGTATATAATAATAATAGATTTATTTATTTGATATGTCATTGGACTTATCCGGAGAGGATTCATCTAATCTTGTTTACATACAAAATATCATGTGATCCATGTGATACTACACAATTATATCAATTAATCGTATATTTCATAAATAATATCCACAAATAAAGCTTCTGATATTCATTAATAAAATTTTAATCAAAATTATAAATAAATAAAATTAGACCTTATTAACACCTAAACGAATTAAGAGGGTGTTTAGCTCTGCTTATAAGCTCTACAAAATAGCTTATAAGCTGTGTTGAAACTTATAAGTCCTTCGAATTTGTTTTATAAATTTTTTTAAAAACAGCTTATAAGCTGTCAAAATAAGCTCTCTACGTTGACTTCTTTTCCCAGTACATGAAGTCTCCGATACTCCCTTCCATTTTTTCTCTCCCCGGTGCACAAATTCTCCGACTTGATTAGAATTTGATTTTTTTTCTGTCTAACTTTATCTTAGGATTTAGAAAAAATAAAAGTGTCAAATATATTATTGATCAATTTTTAATTATAATTTTTATTTGAAATATTAATGATATCATTAAATTTTTTTAAAGTCTAAATTAAAATATCAAATACTTTTTTTTATATAAGTTTAACCCATTATAAAATTATAAATTATTATATACAATATTTTAATAGTGTTATACCTTTTTGATAATTTTATTAATAAAAAGATCTTATAATACCAAACATATTAATATTTTAAAATTATTTAAAATAAGTTCATCTAAACACTCTAATAGCTTATTTTTAAAACAAGATATAACGGCTACTTTTAACAAGTTTAGCCAAACACCCTCTAAATTCAAGCTTAAAAAAAATTTAAACAAAGCTTAGATAATCATCTCAACAACTTAATTATATCCCTACTTCTGGTCCATTTTACTTGAGGTCCACACACAATCACTCTCATATATTTGTATATGTCCCTAAAATATATTGATTATAATTAATAAGGAGAGGGACTTTGTACAAAAAAGATCCAACACCCCATGTACATTTATTGTCCTTAGCAACAATAATGCATATGTCTAATTAATTGCTCAATTTAATCGTGACAAAGAAATCTTCTTAATATTATCTTGTATTTAAAATTTCAAGTGGATCAATGATGGTGTTTTTTTTAAAAAAAAAAATTGCGCTATACTTATTACTAATATATTCATTTATCAAGGGAGAAGATCATCAATTATCGGTGTAGAGTGCGTAATGTCGACTCAACTTATAAATCTACTTGATTATTAAACTATTTTTTTTAAAAAAAAAGATTGATAAATTTTGATTTTAAATTTATATTGCAGTGCTATTTAAAATGTGGCTTTATTGCAAATCAACCCTACGTGGCTTTATTGACTCCCAAGGCAATGTGACATAGCTGAAGTTCCGAGTGGAGTGCAAAACATCCTTAGTTGAGGTGCCAACAACTTTTTAAGAAATTCTTGCTATAGCCATAAACGTACGATATCATCTTATTTTACACGACGCGCGTCTCATTGGAGTTAATGTGTTGCCTCAAATAAGTCAGTGTGAATAAATGACATCATTGTTACGGAGGAATCTCTTCGTGACACTTGTAAAGCCAGAGATGGGTCTCACAAGTGCGATCCACAAGCATGGTAGACTCAAGATTAGCTATGAGCCAATAAACACTTAGCACAGTCTTAAAAGGACACGTAACATACGAGTAATTTCCAACTACAAACACCTTGAGCAAAGTCATTTACAATTTCAGCAACTTAGGTTTAGGGCTGAGCATTCAATTCAAAATTAACTGACCGAACTAAATTAACTGAAATTAAATAAATCAAAAACTTTCCAAATTAACTAAATCGACTAAATTTTTAAATAAAATTGAACAAACTGAACCAGTAAAATATCAGTTAATTAGTTTTTAATAGAGTTAACTGAAGTTCTGGCTTTCTGAATGTTGTCTCAGAAAGTACAGATGAACAAAAACTTACAAATTCTTAGCCTCTTAGAGAGTAAAATGTCACAAAATCCTAGCTAAGTCGGATAAAATAATCGAGTGATATATGTATAATGAAATGTATAGAAATTTGATTCCCATAAACTTATTAGAAATCATATAAATTCCAAAATACTAAATCAATCAATTCACAATTCAAGAATAGTTGAGAGGTAGATAATGCCTAACATAGCTCAATCAATCGGTAGTTTTTTTCTTCAAAACAATAGTAAAATTCTAGATCAAATATTGGTTTGGATAAAAAATGAAAAAAAAAATTCATACGAATTATAACAGAGACTAACAGATTGATGAATCAAGCAATTCCTACCAAATAACATGAAAGCAGGGGAGAACAAGATTAGGGTTTGGGAAGATGTAAAGAAGAGAAGTTGACACGATGAAGCTGTCGAATCTGGCACTACCCTACTTAGAGGATTGATGGAACGAGCGGAGACGTCAGTGCTGGTCTACACTGGGACAACTACTTCCTACCTTGAGCTAGAACCTACAACATCGCCGATGTCATCAACTCCAAGCTTAGGAGGGGAGGGCATTTCGACTTCAAGAGTTGAAAAAAACAAGGGCTGCCGACGAGAGCAATGGAAAGGAGACGGAGAGGGAACAGTGGCGAGAATGACAGAGAGAAGGAAAATCGGGAGAGAAAACAAGGGGAGTTAGGAGTCGTAAATTGCGATCACATGAGTCGTGGCAGATGGCGACGGGATTAGGAAATTAGGGATTTTGAACACTCGGTTCAGTTTATTCGATTTAACCGAATAAAAAATTTAAAAAATAAACTGAATAACCCGAAACAATAAATTTTGAAATAATTGAACCGAATTTTTAAATTCGGTCGGTTCAATCTGTTTATTCGATTTAACCGAATTTTTGCTCACCCCTACTTAGGTCTATTTTAATTGCCAAGAAAGACCCGACACTACAAAAATTGTACCAAATAGCGACAGAAATATTTCATCACTATTTCATGGCTAGAGACAAATTGCGACGGATTAACAACAGAATGTGTACCGTCGCTTAGAAATTAGTCATTAACAACTTAGCGACGGATATTAAATATCCATGGGTGATAGTCGAATAGAATGGAATTTTCGTTGAGATATTAGCAATGGATAATTTAAATTTTATTTGCTAATCGCTAAGCCTGAAGAATATCCACATATCTCCACAATGGTATGATATTGCCCACTTTATGCCTAGGCCCTCATGGCTTTGCGCTTGGGCTCTCCCCAAAAGACTTCATACCAATGGAGATATCCTACATCCTTTTAAACTCATGATCTTTACCAAATCTTTCCAATGTGAGACTTTGATTGAACCCCCAGCAATCCTCCCCTCAAACGAAGGACCACCATTACTCTCATGGCCTAAGCCCCCTCCCCTCGTGAGCATTCAGTCATCCTGACCTGTTCCGGGTCTCCTCGCAAGCAGTTGGATCCGGTCAATCTTAACCTGCTTCGGGCCTATCCACTAGCATCCGGTCACCCTGACCTGCTTCAGGCCTCCATGCGAGTATTCAGTCACCCTGACCTACTTGCTTCCCCACAAGTATCGAATCATTCTGACTTGCTTCAGGCCTCCTTGCAAGCATCTAGTCACCTTGACATACTCCAGGTTCTCATGAGCATCCGATCACCCTGACCTATTTCAAGCTGAGCATTCAGTCATCCTGACCTACTCCGAGCCTCCTCGTAAGCATCCGGTCACCTTGACCTACTCTGCACCCACCCTCAACTTCGTTCAAGGCTGCCCCACATGATATCTAATCTGGACCATGACTCTGATATCATTTGTAGGTGAATAGCTAAGTCGATTGCACCAGCACACATCACAACAAATATTACAACACAACAATCTATGTTAACTAAAATGCACAATAGATACATAATCAAAATAATAAACAAGACATATTCAAATCTAATAAACAAAACTCTATAGTAGATCATCCAATACAAGTTAAAGTTTATGTCATGCTAATCAAAATAAGGAACAAGATAAAGTTATCCAATACCATGCATGCTAATCAAAATTATGAACAAAATCATCTTTGACTTCAGCATGAAATTTTATTGAGATTAGTTGTGAATAGAAAATGCAATGTTAAACTACAATATATATGACTACTTATCTTAAACTGATAAATAAAAGCTAGCGAACATTATTTAAAAATACATACATTGCAAGCTAATGAACCAAATAACCCAAAAAAAATCATTTTTTTTTTTAAATGAAATTTTGAAATAACCGAACCGAATTTTTAAATTCGGTCAGTTCGATCTATTTTATTTGGTTTAACCGAATTTTTGCTTACCACTATTTAGGTCTATTTTAATTGCCAAGAAAGACCTAGCACTACAAAAATTGTACCAAATAGCGACAGAAATATTTCGTCGCTATTCCATCGCTAGAGACAAATTGTGACGGATTAACGATGAAATGTGTACTGTCGCTTAGAAATCAGTCATTAATAGCTTAGCAACAGATATTAAATATCCGTGGGTGATAGTCGAACGGAATGGAATTTTCGTTGAGATATTAACAATGGATAATTTAAATTTTCTTTGCTAATCGTTAAGCCTAGAGAGTATCGATGTTCAGCAATTAGTGACGGAAGTCAAAATTCTGTCGGTAATCACTAATTGGAAAGTATCGATGGTCTACACTTAGTGACGGAAAATTAACTTTCCGTCACAATTAGTAAAAGATTATTAAAATATCTATTGGTAATTGAGACAGAATATTAAAAGATCTGTTGCTAATCTATGCTACAACACACCATCACCTCTCTAATTTTTTTCATTTCCCCTGTTTACATTTAAATCTAATTTACTACAACCATCACAAACGATGATTTTCACAATAAACTCATAATATATCACAACAAAACTCAGAACAAACTCACTACATATCTCAAATTACAACATAACAAACTCACAACACATTACAACAAATATTACAACACAATAATCCATATGAACTAAAATACACAATAGATACATAATCAAAATGATAAACAAGACATATCCAAATCTAATAAACAAAAATCTATATTATATCATCCAATACAAGATAAAGTTTATGCTATCCTAATCAAAATAATAAACAAAACAAAGTTATCTAATACAATACATGCTAATCAAAATCAAGAACAAAATCATCTCTGGGTCATCCATGAAATTTCATTGAGATTAGTTGTGAATAGAAAATATGATGCTAAGCTACAAAATACATAACTACTTATCTTAAACTGATAAATAAAAGCTAGCAAACATTCTTTAAAAACACATACCTTGCAAGTTAGTGGATGTCTAGATAGGGTGATAAAAATATACAAAATCTAAAAATGATCATGGAAATGTATAATGCAATCATACATTCATATAATTATAAAAAAAATACAATTACTTTTTTTTGAAATTTCAGAGAAAAGTTAAAAGTCAAGATAAATGATAACATACTTCCTCAAAATGATCTACTCCATGGCGGAATGGTGGGGATCTTGCGTCTCCTGGGGACTCCAAACTATGTAGGTGGCACATCTGTGAATCCGAAGAAAATGTCGCTGCAATTGCTTGCATATAACGAACTATCTCCTCAGTCTTAGCTTGTCGCTAACGCATCTTCCGTATCTCTGCATCCCTCCCAACCATCATCTCATCTAATGACAATAGTCAAATCCGTAAATTTTCCTCCCGCAATTCTCATACCTCAATAGAGGAGGAGGAACTAAGACGACCCCTGATCTCTGGAGCCATCATTCGCTCATACATAACTTTGGCTTGAGAGCCAAGTCCCTAGGGAGATTTTCTTCCTTCCACTGACGACACATAATAAATGTCATTAATTGCATCTATGCAAAGAGGTTGTGACCCCTTTCCCTCTATCCCAGGCTAAGACGCTTCAACAACTCTAGTGGACATTGATTCTTGTATCAAAATAATAATTTTATTAACCTCTACATAAAGTCTACAAACAGATTTATGAAATTTAATATTCTTACATTAATTGATGAGGAACGTTGATTTACAAATGACTCATATTTCTTCTTATGAGTTTTGTTAAATATCTCCCAACAAGTGGGAGGTCTTTGTAATTCAGTAGCCTATATACAAAAATAAAAAAATGCAAGTACATTAAAACTAATAAAAAAACATATGTAAGGAATTTTTATATAATTTAATTTCAAACTTATCAAGTCAGAGGTATGCTCCACCATCAAGCAGGTTACAGTAGTATGCTTTGTAGATCCGGTGCTCGACTTAGCAGTCTCTGAATTGCAATTGCTTTGAGCAATCACTGAATTGTCCAGTAGCATGCCTCTGAGCAGTGTCGGCTGCGGCTGAGCAGTGCTTGTTGCGACCTGCTTTGGCCAAGCAGTGCAGAAGGAGGAGAAGCAGAAGGAGGAGAAGAAAGAGAATACCTGAGGAGGGAGGAGAGATTGACAGAGTAGAGAAAAAATCACCGATCGCACATAGAGAGGAGATCTAGCACACGGGAGACCTAATATCCTAAATTTAGCAACAAAAAATAAACTAACCCATCGCTATTAGCGACGGAAAATATTAATCTATCGCTAATAGCGATGAATTATCGGTCACTAATCCGTTGCAACATGATAGTTTCCGTCAACTAAAATATAATGGACTAGCGATGAAAATCCATTAATCCATTTCTAATAGCGATGGAAAATAAAATAATCCATCACTAATAGCGGCAGAAAATCAATAAATCCATCGCTAATATAGACAGATAATTAATAATCCATCTCTAACAATGACGGATAAATATAGTCCTTCGTAAAATTATAGATATCAGAGTTTAGCACTTCCAACCGATTAAATGCAAAGAACTAGCGACGGGTTAATTAATCTGTCACTATCAATGATGGAAACTAAATTAATCCGTTGCTCCTAGTGACGGAAAATAACCTAATTTATCGCTAGTAGCAATGGAAAATACATTAATTCGTCACTATTAGTGACATATTTTAAACTAATCCATCACTAATAGCGTCAAACAATATATTAGTCTGTTCATCACTAATCCGTCGGCAAAATGGGGTTTAGCTGCCCCGAGGCTTAAATGTAAAGGCCTTAGTGACGGAATGTTGTATTCCATCTCTAATTAGCAACGGAAATTAACATTCCATTGCTAATTAGCAACGAATGTTAATGGTTGTCACTAAATCTATCACTATTTGGAACATTTTTTTAGTGTGAGATACCTCAAGTCAAGTTGTTTTCAAGAAATTCTTGCTAGCCATAAACGTACAATATCACCTTGTTTTCTATAGTGAACGTCTCATTAGAGTCAAGGTGATTCCTCATAGACGTCATGGTGAATAATGGGCATGATTGTTATAGAGGAATCTCTTCTTGAGACTCGTAAGGTCCTAAGTAATTCCCAACAAACATTCTCTAAAAAGACATCTTGAGCAAAGTCTTACAATTTCTACCACTTTAGTCTATTTTATCTAGAAAGACCCAAGATACCTCAAGTCGCGAGTTGCTTCTAACTTAGGCAAATGAGAATGTCTCGACCCACCATAGGATCAATCGCATTTTAACCTGTATTATCAATAAGAGATCCAACAACCAATCTAACTACCAGTTAGAAATGTGAATGAAAAATAAGAGGTGGAAAAAAGAGACTTTATTGTAAATGATTTTTTTCCCTGCATTGAAGTTTGATGGCCTTAATATTGGTTTATATTGTTGCACATGCATGCATGATGTGAACAAATGTATGAGGAGAAGTTCTCTCTCTCACGCGTGGATGTGCAGGGGTGCAAATTTAGGATCTGGATTGCATTAAACCAAGTTGACTCTTGTGTGAATACGACCTGCGAAAGTCGAATGTCGGACCAGTGTGGGAAAAATTTGCCTAAGTGGTACAACCATTGATGGCCAATAGCTATCATTAACCCTTGGGCATTTAATGACCTTTACTGGCGTTCAATGCAAATAAGGAATGTACAGATTTGCTTGTGATAATAATTGAGTACAATCTTAGTTTGCCATGATCCACCAGTGCTTGGTGGCAATCGCGGTTTGTCACTATATCCTAGGAAATATATGACCCGAGAGAACCTCGAAGAGCAGCCGGAGGTGGGGAGAATTTATTTCAAGGACACTGTATTGAGCGCAATCCTCAGTGACACTTCCTTTCCAGACTCGACTCGGCGACTCTTTCTTTCCCGACTCGGCGACTCTGCTTCCAGACTAAGATGAGCATTTGGCTTCTTCACATCCTGACTAAAGGAACCACTTGATGGCTTCCTTTCCTAACTTGGCTGCACTCCATATTCACTCAGATGCTTATATCTCGACTTGACTTGCCACTCGGACTTGGTTGGGACTCGGACTAGGCGATACATAATAGTCATCTTCCAAACAACCTAACAGCTCAGTCGAACTTTCAAGGCTGACAACCTAAGATTATATGCTCAGGTCATCTCAATATATAAGTTGAAAGTGATTTTATGTAATTTCAATTTAGCTAAAATTTCCCAATATCTTCGGCAGATTGTCCAACAATCTTGAAACCGACTCAAATGGTTGAGATGACCATAGAAAGTGTTGAGATGCAATAGACTCATCACATGAAGACCCCCTCCATCCCAATTGGAAATGTTTTAATCAACTATGGGGAAAGACCAAAGAAGTTCACTGTCTTGAACTTCAAGAGGTGACAACAAAAGATGCTCTTCTACTTGACTACGCTCAATTTGTTTCAGTTTTTGATAGAGGTCCCTCCCAAGTATACTGAGGATGCTAATTTTTAGACCATTAGTGCAGTGGAGAAATGAACTCATTTCAAGTACTTATGGCGAAACAACATCCTCAACAGCTTTACTGACTCGGTATATGCTATGCATAGTACAAAGAAAATGACTAAGGAGATATGAGAGTCCTTGGACAAGAAATATAAGACGAAGGATGCAGAGACCAAGAAATTCATTATGGATCTATTAATCCAGGACTACAAGATGATTGACTCCAAGACGGTGATCAACCAAATCTAAGAGTTTCAGGTGATCTTGCATGAGATTCACTTAGAAGGTATGGTTTTGAGTGAAATCTTCTAGGGAGCAGTAATCATTGAGAAGTTTTCTCCTAGCTAGAAGGACTTCAAAAACTACCTAAAACATAAGTGGAAGGGGATGAACGTGGAGGAACTCATTGTGAGACTTCATATTAAAGAAAACAACAAGAGTTCAGAGAGAAAACTATTCTCTTAGGCTTCTATAAAAGCCAACGTGGTTGGGCATGGTCAAAAATCGAAACGGAAGAATCCCAAGGCTTCTAAGATGGGACTCAAATGAGGCATAAGTAAGAAGAAGTTATCTAGTAAGTTCTTCAACTATGACCAAAAGCCGAAGAAGAAGCAGGAGGTCAACCTGAATGAGAGACCAGAAATGAGTGACCTCTATGTTGTGGTCTCTGAACTGAACCTGGTGGTTTCAAATCCACGATAATAGTAGATCGAAACCAGTGCCATCAGATATATTTCGTGTAACAAGGGGCTACTCTATAACTTTGAAGAAATTAAAGATGGAGAGAAACTATTGATAAAGAACTCAACAACCTCAAACATTATGTGCCAAGAAAAAGTGGTGTTGAAGATGACCTCGGGGAAGGAGTTGACTCTCAACAATGTGTTGTATGTTCTAGAGATTCAGAAGAATCTAATATCTTGATTACTTTTGAGCAAGCATGACTTCCATATTATTTTTAAATCGGATAGAGTTATTTGTCCAAAAATAGAATATTTTTAGGAAAAGGTTATGTAACCAAAGGGCTATTCAAGCTCAGTGTAATGACAATTATACCTAACGTTAATAAAATTGTAAACCCATTCATTTATATATTTGAGTCTTCGTGTTTATGGCATGGTAGACTAGGACATGTTAACTATGATATATTACTTAGATTAATTAACACGCAAAGTATACTAACATTCCACTTGACCCAAAACATAAGTGTGGGTTTTGTGTTGAAGCAAAAATGACAATGTTATCCTTTCAGCATATTGAAAGAAGTGGTGAATCACTCAGCCTAATTCACACTGGCATGTGCTACCTAAAAGGTACACTGACATATGGTGGAATAAATACTTCATCATTTTTATAAATAATAATATAAAATATTATTATATTTATCTTCTTTAAAGTAAGGATGAAACTATAAATGAATTTATTCTATATAAAAAGGAGGTTGAAAACAAACTTAATAAAAAGATTAAGGTGGTTTAAGGTGACCGAGGCGGTGAATATACATCATTATTCACTGAGTTATGTGTTGAACATGGAATCAGACATGAAACAATAACTCCTTATACCCATTAGTAAAATAGAGTTGCTAAGCTAAAGAATCGCACTCTAAGGAGATGATAAATGTTGTTCTATTGAACTCTAGACTACCATAATTCATGTGAGGGAAGCTGTGCCAACAGCTAATTACTTTTTAAATAAGGTGACTTAAAAGAAAATAGATAAAAACTCTTATGAGTTATGGAATAAAATATAACTATCCTACAAATATTTACGAATATGGGGGGTGTCTTGCCAAAGTTTTAGTGCCTGATTTGAAAATAATTAAGATTGAACTATTGATTGCATATTTATTGAATATACACATAACAACATTATATATCTATTTTTAGTGCATGAGTCATAAATGTCGGATATACACAAGAACTTGATAATAGAGTCAAGAAATGCATCATTTTTTGAGCATGTGTTTCCGTATAAGACCCGAGAGAAAGTAAGTTCTTCAAAATAAGCATTAGAAATACAAGAGAAAGAAGAAGATAATGGACCAGTTGAAGTTGAGCTCAGATGAAGTAAAAGAGCTCAGGTGGAAAAATCGTACGGAACGGATTTTAGCACTTTCATATTGGTAAATGAGTCCCAAGCTACTCAAAAGTAGTAAGCTCTTCTGATGGACCTCACTGATAAGAGATAATTGCATTTAAGATAGATTATATCTTATAAAATCACACTTAAGAACTAGTGGATCTGCCTTCGAAAAGTAAATTATTAGGTTGCAAGTGGGCATTCAACAAGAAAATAAAATCAGATGACACAATTGACAAATACAAAACTAGACCGGTAATTAAAGGTTTCCAACAACAAGAAGACCTTGAATACTTTGATATGTGTTAGAGAATAACTTCCATAAGAGTAGTATTTTTTAGTACCGCCTTATGGAATCTAAAATACATCAGATAGATGTAAAGACAATCTTTTTAAATGGGGATTTAGAAGAAAAAAATCTACATAGAGTAACTTGAAGGGTTTTATGTACTAAGATTAAAAAAAATAAGGTTTGTAGATTGGTGAAGTCATTAGACAGCTTGAAACAAGTACCAAAGCAATGACATGAAAAATTTGATAATGTCATAAGCGACTATGGATTCAAAATCAATGAATGTGATAAATGTGTCTACATGAGAGACACAAAGAATGACTATATCATCTTGTGTCTATATGTAGATGACATACTTATTATTGAGAGTAATGATAAGATTATCAAACCCACTAAATATATGTTGAACTTAAAGATTTAACATGAAAGACATAGGTCTAGTTGATGTGATTATAGGAATCAAACTTCTTAGAACAATAGAACTCAAGATTTGACATGAAAAACATGAGTCTATTTTATATTATTGTGTTGCTATGTTAATTTTGTGATACAGAAGTTAAAAAGTCTGGAAGAACTAATCTAGGTGTCTGGAAAGGATCCATGGGCCCTAAACTGATATAAGTGCCTAGAAGGGATCCAGGTGCCCTGATAACTTCAGCTCATGGCAGGATGAGGAGACAACCTCTTATTGGTCGGCGCGCTCAGCATCCAAGCACTTGGAAGGGATCTAGGCTCATAAGATAGACTTGACTAGGATAGAGCTTCGCTTAGAACTTGCCACATCAACGAACGAGGTGTCTAGAAGGGATACAGGCGCCTGGAAATGGATAAGTTGTGACGATAGCGGATCAGATAGGTTTTGATTGAAGCACCTGGAAGGGATCTAGAAACATAGATAAGCTATAAAAGGTCTCAATTAGCAGCTCGACATCAACTTTTCACACATCTAAATGACTCTCACGCTGTCTGAAACTGTGCTACAACGCCAAAGCAGTACTCCGAAAACAACCTCCAAATTTATACTCTTTTTTTAGCCTCATTCCTTATTTATAATTAAATTTCTTAAACTTATTGAACTCTTAGTAAATTATCTAACGAAAGCACTCAATGACTGTGGACCTTGAACTAATAGCACGGAATGTGAACCAAGTAAAATAAATTGTGTTAGCATTGCTACCATTGCTTATTATTCCATTGCTTTAACTCATACTCTCGAAAAATGTGGAAATGCGATGAGCGCTATCCCCCCCCCCCACACACAAAATGCTTATTTCGATCCTACAGTATTCACTCTAAGAGATGCGGCTATTTCGTAGAAATCTTCTAAGCAAACAGTAATAATCAAATCCATAATAGAATATGAGTTTGTAGTTTTGACAAATATGGTGAAGAAGTTTAATAACTACAATAATTCTTAAAAGATATTCAAGATAACCAAAATCAGTGTTGATAATTTACATATATTTTGATAGTCAATCAACAATTGGTCGGACATAAAGTCATCTATATAATGGTAAGTATAGATATATATTTTGTAGATATAATACCATTAGATAACTACTATCAATGGGAGTTATCACTGTTGACTATGTGAAGTCAAAGGATAACCTAGTAGATCAGTTAACCAAAGAATTAAACAGAAAGTTAGTTGCAAGTTCATCGTGAGGGATGGACTTGATGCCGATGAGAAATATTAGTACAAAGGAAACCCAACCAATGTATACTAGAAATACCAAAAATTAGGTTCAAAGGGACAACCTAACTGCACTGATAAAGTTATTCATTGTAGGGGACGACCTAATAGATTAGTGAAGGATGGAGGCTAAGCATACAACTTTAATGATCTAATGGAGTAATGTTGAATACTCTTGTGAGATCACCTATATGAGAATGAAGTAAGGCTGCTTCAAAAAGAATTAGAGACATAATTCTTAAAACTTCTCACAGAACCAAATAATTTATGGCTAAGAATGAATACACTCATGAAAACTGAGTTATATTAAGAAGAGTCTTGTGTGAGATATGTCAATGCTTATACAGATGGCAGAACAATTTAAGGGCATCATGTCTACTTCAACCAATAAGCAAATAAACCTTCACAAGGAAAGGTCCAAAGGGTAAAACCTATATGTTCTATATTGGAATCAACTGCTGAACATTATCACATATTTTATTTCCATTCATGTGGAGGTTTGTTATAAATGTGAATGAAAAACAAGAGGTGGAAAAAGGAGACTTCATTATGAATGAGTTTTTAGTCTCACATTGAAAGTTTAATGACCATAGTGTTGATTTATATTGTTGCACATGCATGTATGATCTGAACAAACGCATGAGAAGAGGCTCTCTTTCATGGATGGGTGTATAGGAGGGGTGTAAATCCAAGGTCTAAATTACACTGAACCAAATTGGCTTGTGTGTGAGTACGACTTGTGTACGTTGAATGCAAAATTGGTCAAGGTAAAATTTGTTTAAGTGGAGCAACCAATATTTTACCATATAGATTCTTTTTGCTTGCTGCTCAAAAGTGTAACGAAAGTATTAAATGTTGTTACTGGTTATTTTGTAATCTCCTGGACAGTAATGGTTGACCTTTGATGGCCGACTATCATTAACTCTTGGGCGTTGGATGACCTTTACTCGGCGTTCAATGCAGATATGGGATGATGCAGACATGGTCTTGAGTAGAGGAGAGGCGTAAAAAAAAAACAAGAAACTTCATCCACTTCGTTCCCCATTCTTCCTCTCTGCCATGCACCCACTCGGCAGATTTGCTCATGATAGCAGTCAGGTACAATCTCAATTCGTCGTAATCCACCAATGCTTAGTGGCGATCACGGTCTGTTGTTGTATCCTGGGAAACATATGATCTTTAGAAAATCTCGAAGCACAGCCGAAGGTGAGGCGAATATGTTTCAAGAAAACTGCATTGAGCATAAGCCTTAGCGACTCTTTCTTTCCGACTTGGTGACTCTTCCTTTCCAGATTCGGTGACTCTTCCTTTCTAGACTCAAGTTGATGACTCTTCCTTTCCAAACTCGACTCGGCGACTCTTCCTTTCTAGATTCAGCGGCTCTTTCTTTCCTGACTCGATGACTCAGCGAGTTTGCTTCCTGACTAAGAGGAGCATTCAACTTCTTCATATCCCGACTGAAGGAACCACTCGATGGCTTCCTTTACCGACTTAGCTTCACTCTGCATCCATTCGAATGACTTGGATCTTGACTCAATTTGCCACTCAGACTCAGTTGAAACTCTAATTCGACGATACAAAACAACTATCTTCTAGACAACAAAATAGCTCAACCTAGCTTTTAAGGTCGACAGCATGAGATTATCTGTTCAATTTATCTCGATAGATAAATTAAATTTAATTTTATGTAATTTTAATTCAATTAAATTTTTTCAATCTCACAGATTGTCCATCATTACCTACTGTCATGGGCTAAATCTTATCACATAAAGCTTAGTTTGGCTAAATCTTATCACATAAAGCCTAGTTGAGAATTTTGTTAAACCCTAAACCACGATAGATATATAATGTCGCAATTTTTGTGTTTTTGATATGTGATTGAACTTATCGGAGAGGATTTGGACTCGACCTCACAATATGAGACGCTAAGAGCACTGTCATGTATGTCTTTTTTGAAGGGGCTTTCAACAAATATGACCCAACATATCATATCATGCACATTAACTGTCCTTATCAAGGATAATAGAGTGTCGATTATTTTTCTTATCGACACTACTAGACTCTACTCCTTTGCTCAACTTCCTTGCACAAACAAAGTTTTCGAAAAAGAGTGTCGATTATTTTTCTTATCGTCCAAAACATATATCAAAATAATGTCTCACCCTAAATTTAATATCTAAATTATCTTTTTCTATTCAACTAATCCAATATTATTATAGTAGCTTTGGAACTACAGCAAGTTAAACTATAATTATTATAACAATGCTCAGCAATTATAGCAAATTTAGATAAATTAAATTGGAATAATTTTTATTAATTTTGAATTGCTTTTAATTAATATTAATATAATTTTAACTAATGAAAACTAATTTAAATTAAAATTATTTTATATTATTTTGGTCAAAAATTGTTTATATATAATGGTAAAGACGACTACATTCGCCACCAGCGCCTCCACCAACCTAGGATCAATACGGAAGAAGTAAATCACGATGACTACTAGTCTTTAAAACAACGACTAACGCATAAAAGAAAAATTTAATTCGAATCCTAAATTTTATGATGACAATACTTCATGTGTTAGTCACTAGACTGATCCCGGGGACTATAAATTATTTATATATAGATGATAATACTCAGTCAATTTCACGTTATTAGTATACAGTTGAGGCAATCATTTAAATCAGACACGACTCAACTCACAAATCGGCTCCCACTCGCTGGCCACTAATCGCGATGGAAATTCGTGGATTTACCCGTGCCAACGTGTTTTAATTGAAAGTTGGCAGTTGACTATATTGTATTTTTTTTTTCTATTTTAGAATAAATCTCAGCATTACTTTTGTATAAAAAATTGCCGAAATTGGGCACATGGAAAATATTCACCATTAAATTGTTCGCCAAAAATGCTGATGAAATAATATTTTACAAAAATTATGCCAAAATTAACAACCCTTTTATCAAATTAAAACACAATTAGTTAAATAAAAAAAGGAAGAGTATGTTTTTTTACCGCGGTACTCAGAGCGGGGCCCACTCGATTCAACGGCTTCGATCGGATCTTGATAACATTGATCGATCCTGCCCGTTGATGGGGTCTTCCGCGGTGAACTTAGCGAAGAAGTTAACCCCGCTGGGCGGACTATAAAATTCTGCCCCCCTCGCCTGGCTTCTCCATCGGTCTCCGCTTCTTCTTCTTTTTCTTCTGCTCTCAGTTCAGGTTTCAGGCCCGAGGCGACTCCGATCTCCGAGCGAGGGATGGCGGACTCACCGGTGGAAATCGCAGTGAAGCCGATCGGCAACGGAGCCGGGCCGAGGAAGACGCGCATGCACCGCCTCATCGAGGAGGAGGGCATTGTGCTGATGCCGGGGATCTACGACGCGCTCTCCGCGGCCGTCCTCCAGAGCCTGGGATACAAGGCCGGATTCGTCTCTGGATATGCCGTCTCCGCCTCCCGCCTCGGCATGCCCGACATCGGCCTCCTCACGTATGCATCCATCGCCAGCTCCTCTACTATTTCCCCCAAATCCACTCTTCTTCCACTTTTTTTCTTCGATTCGTTGTTGTCTGAGACTTTATTGGATTTTAGGCCGCCGGAGATGGCAAATGCAGCTCGAGCGATCTGCGCGGCAGCGCCTAATGTCGCATTTATCGTTGACGCTGGTAATGAATTTTTCGCCCCATTAGGGTATTAGTTCTTCTAATGACGGAATTTCTTCAATTTTCTTCCGATTTATGGTCTTCCGTCCTAGTTGAAGTAAATAAATTTGAACTTATAGCTCGATTTGAACGACTTTTTTGCCGAGTGACTACAGCTACAATTTTCCGCGCTATTTAATGCCAGAGTCCAGTGTCGATGCTAGTTGTAGACAGAGTAACGTACTTAAGTTAGCAAATATTCAACAATATGAACGCCTTTAATAAGTTCAAATCTTAACTGTAATCATCCTTAACTTCAAAATTATATGCGTATTTTTGTTTTTGACCGATCAACCTTATCGTGGTTGTTCCAAAAATTTTGGTCTTGTGCAATTTTCCAATTTTTTGTTCTTTAAGTTGATATATCTTAAATGTCTTACTGGCCAAATAACTACTTGGTCAATGCAAATAGGGCCTGTAAAAAAATTCTACCGTGGTGCAACACGTAGCTAGGCGATTCATTTCTTGAGGTTTCTGTCCACCACCAATTTGTTCCCATTCCTAAATTCCGAAATGAATTGTTGCTGTAGAAGCAGATAGATCTACTGATTTCTTAATTTCATTTTTGAAGTTTAGTTTTACTAAAAAAAAATAAACTGAGTAGAGTTTTACTGGAGAGACATCATCATTGACTTCTGATCTAGTTGAATATTCCACTTACTGATGTCCGCCACCAATTTGTTCTCATTCCTAAAATTCCGGAATGAATTGATTTTGTAGATGCAGAGATAGATCCACTGATTTCTTAATTTCATCTTTGAAGTTTAGTTTTAATCAAAAATAAATAAACTGAGTAGAGGTTTATTTGAGAGACATGATCATTGACTTCTGATCTAGTTGCATATTCCACTTGCTGATGTCCACCACCAATTTCTTCTCATACCTAGAATTCCGGAATGAATTGTTTTGTAGAAGCAGAGATAGATCCACTGATTTCTTAATTTCATTTTTGAAGTTTAGTTTTAATCAAAAATAAATAAACTGAGTAGAGTTTTACTTGAGAGACATGATCATTTACTTCTGATCTAGTTTAATATCCCATTTGCTGCTGAATAACTTGAAGGATTCTCAACGAGATGTTCATTTCTTTACAATATGGCAACTGGAAGAAAGTTGCAAGGCATGTGCTTTACATTACACCCATTATTGTAGCAAAACAGTGATTGCGCTCACCTATTATGAAGCATGTCATGTTGCATGATGATTAATTTGGTCCACATGAATATATTTTATATTCTTTTTTTTTTCATTTTCCTAGATAAATTATTTGAACATGCTCTGGTCTTTTTAATTGACAGATTCTAGTTCAAAGCTTGTTCTCCTTGGCCATATTTCTATCCAAGCATTACTTAAAAATGATAACATGTTAGATATTTATTTAATAAAAGATTGCTAGTTATGTTCCTCTTGCAAAATCCACTTGTTTTGCCATAAAATTTTAATATTGTCTCGACATTCTAGATACTGGAGGTGGCAATGCTCTTAATGTCCAAAGGACTGTAAGGGATATAATTAACACTGGCGCTGCTGGTTTATTCCTAGAGGTATATTTTGGGCAATGCAATGTACAATTGCTTGTTCCCTTCACTGCTTGTCTTCTAATATTTAGAATTAATTTTTTTTTCTTCTTCTCTCATTGACTCCAGGATCAAGTATGGCCCAAGAAGTGTGGTAAGAAAAATAACAAATTTTGATCTTTTAACATTTTTTCATAAAAGAATTATTTGATGGTTCTTTTCCACTCTCTATCCACAAGGCCATATGCAGGGCAAACAGGTAGCATAAATTGGCTGTGGCACTGTTCTGGTTTTGAAACATGAACCAGTTGTACTAAACTTGGCTTTTGTTTGACTCCTATAGGTGATACCTGCTGAGGAACATGCTGCTAAAATAGCTGCTGCAAGAGAAGCCATTGGTGATTCTGACTTTTTTCTCATTGCACGCACTGACGCTCGTGGAACTGCAGGTGGCCTGGCCGAAGCAATTGCGCGCGCTAATCTCTACATGGAGGTATTAGATTCTCATCAATGCTCATGTGAATTAATGTAAAGATCACTAAATAGGAACCAATTTGCAGGCAGGAGCTGATGCCTGCTTTGTTGAGGCACCAAGGAGTGACGACGAGATGAGAGAAGTGTGCAAGAAAACCAGCGGTTTCAGAGCTGCCAACATGCTTGAAGGTGGATACACACCCTTGCACACACCCCAGGAGCTCAAGGAAATGGGTTTCCACCTCATTGTGCACTCCACCACGGCTGTCTATGCTTCTGCCCGCGCACTTATTGACGTCCTGAAAGCACTCAAGGATGAAGGATCAAGCAGAGGCCATTTCCACAAGCTCACCACATTCGAGGAGTTCAACGGTTTGATTGGTCTCAAAGAACTCAATGAGATTGGCGCTCGCTTTGAGAAGTTCACAGTGCCCAAAAACTAAGAGCACTCGATGCTGTGTATGTCCTGAGCATCTAGTTCTTAAACTGCTGTTGAGGTCAAGTATTGTGTTGAGCTTCTCATGTTAGGGTGTGCACTTTTTTACTTATCTTAATTATGTGGTGTGGCTGTGTTCATTCTATTTTGTAATAAGGATGATTGAATAATATGGAGTCTAGCTTAATCTATTTCCATAAGATTACTGTCTTTGTCACTTGAATGATTATAAGAACTCAGGCCATGTGTAAAATAGATACCAAGGCCCTACCCAAGGAGAACAAAGGGGCATTACAACCTAAAAATACAAAGAAAACATGGAGAAAAGCAACTGTTTGAGAACAAAGAAAGAGAGAGACATGAATCTGGAAAGGGAGTGTACGCACTCTGCAATATCATTCTGAATTAGCATTGAGAAACAACAAACTATGTAAATGAAGGGTGATCTGGTTGAGATCAGGCCATAGGCTCATGAACGGCAGAGAGCTCAGACAAATCATCAACACTTATGGAACTACGAATCGACGACGAGGAAGAGGTTGGCTAACGGACTAGAATTAGGATGACCTCTCAAAAGATGAGAGTTAGAAGGAGACCGAGATAATCTCGACGAGACCCTCTGACGCTTAAGTCAGACCTTAAAAACTTAGAGGATGAAGTAGCAAATAGGTGAGATAGCAAAGAATCACGTACCTCTCCCGTATTGGTAAAGGGAGGGAGAGTGGTGAAAAATTGTACTGCTTTTTGCCAAGGGAAGTACCTGTTTTATACTTAATAACTATAACTGTCATGTCATAATGGAGATGGCCGTTATGCTTACTTCAATACTTGTTTGTTGTGTACTTGAGTTCGGGCTCTTAAAGTTTCCGACTCCGTGGTGTATTCGGGCTCGAGCTCCCGAATACTCAACTTCTAGGCACTTGGGCGATTGAGCATCCAGGCTCGGGTTCCTGAGTGTTGGGCCCTCAAGCAATTACAGCGCTCGAGCATTCTGGAGTTCGACACTCAAGTGCTAAGGTGCTTGAGCAATCAACGCTCGGACGCTCAAACAATTGACACTCAGGTCCTTGGCAATCGAGCACTTGGGAGCACAACCCACTCGGGCGTTTGGCCAATCAGGGGCTCAAGTGCTTGGCAACTCGGGTGCTCGGGAGCGCAACTCACTTTAACACATAGCCACTCAGCACTTCAACCCCTTTGGCAATTCGATAGCTCGGTTGAGCATGATGACGATGCTAGCTCGGGATTGGACAACGCAGGTACATCCTGCTGCCCTGGTACATATGACTGTATCAAAGGGGAGACCAAATAATTATGAATGGGTACACAATCCTGAGAATTTAGCTCATTAATGCAAACAAAGGGAAAAAAAAGTAATGAAAAAAAATTAAAGTTGCATAAATAAATTAAAAAAATTCAAAATCGACACAGTCATGATTAAAGGAAAATTTATTTGAGATCTTGAGATAGGTAGATCTACAATAAATTTTAAATTTGATTTTATTGTTTAATAATTTAAAATTAGGCAGTACTTTTATTTTGATAATTAATTAAGTAATATCCTTAAACAATTTAGAGATAGTTGGTATTTTTTATTTTGATAATTAATTAGGAAATAAATGTAATCGGAATTAGATTCATATTTTCATAAATTAGACTATTTCTCATTCATTTTGGAGTATATCTATAAAAATAGTCCGTGTCTTATAATTTATTATTTTTAAATTAACATAATTTTTAAATTGATCTCTTTGTTTATGTGATAGTTCTCCTTTTCGATGAAGTAATTATCTTCTCGTTCATTAACTTCATTCTATGCTCTAGGTGATTCAACGATTCAATTTTAATATTCCATTAATTATTTTTAGAATCAAAGCTATAAAGTATTTTAGGATAATTTTGTTGTGATCAATCGAGTTAAGTTATGTCATATGTGTGTTTAACATCTTATGTCTAAGTATACAGGAACTTAGGAACATAAAAAGTGAAGCAACAAATGTAGCAAACGAGAAGGATGGCACGGGAAGGAAGTCGACGGGCTCGATGCATCCAAAGGATGATGAGGAGTTACGGAAGAATACATCGGTGGAGCTAAAAGGATGCACGCGGCGTATCCAAGAAACGAGAAGCCGGAAAGAAAATTTGCTTGAGAATAAGACCAGAGTTGGGTTAAAAAAAGATCAACTCTGGATGGTCGCAACATCACTTAAGCAAGCGGAACAAAGATGGTCAATGCTAAGATTGACCATTCGGATGAACAGTGTTCGAGACGCCTCATATGAGACTGGGGCGCCCTGGATAAATAGTTTCTTAGATGCCTCAGGTGAACCCAAGGTGCCTCAAATGAGATTGGAGTCATTGCCGCAGAGATAGTAATGGAGTCCATGTCAGCCACAATGAGGCACCTTCATCGGAACTGAGGCACCTTCGATGAACCAAGGCGCATCTATTTAGCTAGATCAATCAAACGTTAGCAAATTTCATCCTGTCGGAGGCACCCTAGATCAATGGAGGAGTCCTGAATTGTCATGTCAGCAAAACGATCATTTCGACGAATGCACTATAAATAATACTCTAGAACTAAGAGTTCAAACACAACTTGTAATTTCATTTCCATTTCTATTCTGTCAACATTTGAGCTTTCAATTATTGTAAGGGGTTTCTTCGCCTCCAACCTTTATCGAAGAAGGAGCTTGTTAGTACACTTTCATTATCTTAGATTAATAATTACCTAGGTTGCAATCAATTAAACCTTCTGTCTCTTACTTATTTTTTTATGCTATTTTTGTTTTAATTAATTAATGTGTCGTTACTAGCCAAATAACACGAGAAAGAAGCTAACTTAAATTGCAGGCTATTTATCCCCTTTAATCGATCCACCGGATCCAATAGAAGTGAGCAGGTTCAGTCTTGATACTAGTTAGTCCCCATGCTCTATCATCCTCAAACTTTTAATGTCTCCCTCGTGTTGGTACAATTGTGTCTTACATGGTCAAATTAGACTTTAGATTTTTGATGTTTGTGGAGAGGGTTTAAGTTAGATTTTTAATGGAGCTCAGAGAGCTTGTGACTCAACAAAGTAGGGTAATAATGATAACTTAGTATGATTAAGTTGGCAACTTGGTGGATTGAAGTCCTTTAAAATTAGAGAAGGATGATATAGATATCAAAGGAATTGTAAATCAAGAGCATCAAGGTACAACATTAATGCTAGACAAAAGAGGCGACCTACGTAGGTGAAGTGTGAAGAATGATATGTGAAGTGAACCAAGGGTTCAATGCATTCAAAGAATGAGTAAGCTGATATATGGGAGATGACCATGGTTGTGAATTTAAGATGTTTTAAGGTAAGCTCTTGTTACGAGCTGCCATAGTTATGAGACTTGTACATTTGGAAGAAGATAGTTTTCAACTTATGTGAGACTCAATCAGTAGGATGATCAAAGTCAGAATTCCAGTCGATTGAAGAGCTAAGTTGACTAAGAAATCAATTTAGGATAAACAAGAATATTCATGTTCAGTACTAAATTAACTGGATAATTAATTACTTTATGGTTAGTCGACTGATGAAGAATTTTAGTTGAATAACACTAAAGCCAAAAGGAGTGTCGATTAGATAAAGATGTGTTGCAACAATTGGATGACCTAAGGGATTAATGGTCTAGTCGACTAGGTGGAATTCAGTGGACTAGGGAGCAAAGTGGATGTTTAAAGGTTACAAAATAAAAATTGATTAAGTCTTAATGAATCATATTCTCTTAAGTGTTCCTCTAATTTTCTTGTAATTGTTCATGTTGTAAGAGATTTTTCTCCTTCTAGAAGATATCTATGAAGGAGAAAGATAATTGACATTATGGAGTAGGAATAAAAATTAAAACCATGTTACATTGACCTTGCTAGTGATTGGTATGCGATTTGCTCATGTTTCTTTATTCCACGACATAAATAGATAAATTTATAATTATAGGTGGAATTACTTTTCACCCTCTCCTCTGGCTACGCCTACATGAGTCCCAACACCTCTCCCTAAAATGGCTTTAATTGAACTCTAGTGACCCCACATTGTCTTCATGCCTAGTCGGTCTCGTCCAAAAAAATAAAAAAATAAAAATACAAACTATTACAAACACTTATTTTTCCTTGCTTAGAATATTTATTTATCATGCAAATTTATACTATTTATGCACATAATCAGGGAAAAGAACCGGCTGTGGAAAAATATCCCTACTGGCAGAGAAGGAAAAATAAGATAATCTCTCGGGAAGAAAAAGGGAAGAGAAAGAATCTGTCAGGAAGAAAGGAGGAAGAAGGCCTGCACAGCCCATCCCCATCGCCTCTGCACTATTTCATTTCTCCTGTTCTTCTCATTTTGAACTCCATCCTCTCTCTTTCAGGGTCAACACCATGAAGGTCTCTCTCTTCCTCTAGTGAATTTGCATCAACTGCTACTGCCATGGCGAGTGTCACAGTACTAGTGTTCATGCTCCTTTCCTTTGTCGGCAGTGTTATTAGATATATGAACCATATTTAATTTGATATATTAAAAATCTAGAGGTTTAATTTGAATAAAAAATTATGATATATTAAAAATCTAGAGGTTCAATTTGAATAAAAAATTATGATCTCTTAAAACTCTGTTCAAACTAAATGGATAGAGAGGCTAACAACTCAAACATAATCTAATAGAGTTTATATGCCGTTGTTTGTCTTAGCATGGTGTACAAAAATAAGAGTGATATTGTTGTGTTAAAGTGTTAGGGATAAACAACACCTAAGAGCATACAATTACGAAATTAAATTTTTTTTTCTATAAGTATATTTCCCCCCTCTTTTTTACTTATATGATTGTTTCATGAGAATAAATATTTGTGCAAGGCTTACTCTACCTTTGGTAAAGAAGATAGTCATAATTAATGAATTTGTGGGAGTGATTAACCTAATGGATTAATAAGTCGTGAAGTGGGAGTTAGCTTTTAAACTACATAAAATCTTTCTGTCTAGGATTACCTTTGTTTATGTTGTCGTGAAAAAAAAAATCATTATCTATTCACCTCTATACATCACCACAACTATTCTACATCTTATATAGTGGGAGGATTGAGAGAAGAACATCTATTAGGAACAAGTGATTCGTAGAGTGGATGAGAAAATGAACAACATGTTGCCTAAGACAAAGTTGGCTTTCGTTGCTCAAATTGTTTTAGCAGGAAAACCTTTTATTAGGGCAATGGAAGGATTCTCCGTCCCGCCTCAAATCTAGGTAGGGGAAGTGGGTCCCTTGGGCTATGGTATTATGACAATGATGTCCTGGTGATTTTCAAAAACTCACTTTCAAAAATAATTTATTTGAAGAATTGGATAAAACATCGGAGAAAGACAAATTAAGCGCCCTGATGTACTCCAAAGGAATTAAATGAGACTTGTAACTTGTGTTGGGATCGTTTATCATGATACCAAAACACTAGAGGGCATGACTAACACCTTGACTTGCAAATAAAATCTTTTTCTTTCACTTGAGTCAATGCAAGGGTAAAATCACAACTCTAGTAGACTTCTTGAGCCTTGATTTGAACCATCTTGACTATGCTCAGTCAACATTACAACTCGATCATGCCGAGTCACAAGTTCTACGAGCTTCATGTGCATGCTATTAAATCCTTGTAAACTTCATGCACACATTAGTAACACAAACAAACCTAACTTAAAATCCTTTACCAAGCACATTAAAATGCATTTGTCAAGTACGACCACTTCGGACATGGTCACCGAACAGATTAAAATCCTTTGTAATAAATTTATCTCATCCAAGGTCACATAAGTACGACTCAACTAATATTATAATAGTCTCAATTCAAACTGAGAGAGCAAGTCTTTCCTAAGAACAAGATTCTAGTCGACCAAGATAATAACACTCAATCTCTGATTTTGATTAACATACACTTCATGAAGCCCTCATAATTCTTCATGATTAAACTCATGACCAAAAACTCATATTTTCTAGTTGAAAGCTCTCAATCATTACTATTTAACTTGGAATCATGAATATAATAATCATTATAAGTCACATAATCTCTCAGAATTCACTGCCTTTCAGTGGTTGAATCTCTACATCAACCAAGACTCCACCTTTCGTTAGATTTTCAATCCTTTGGATTCAACAAGAAGCCAGTCAATTCTCATGGATCATATTCACCGACTTTAAGACTATTTTATTAATCATTAAAAGTAATATGTTAATTCAATTTAATAAATTATAAAATAACCTTCAAACAAAACATCCACGTCGGTATTGTCATATATTAATTTGGACAAAAATTAAAAAAAAATCTTCTTTTTTCATTAATCATTAAAACAGCATCCCTTCTCATCATTTTTTGTTAAAAAAATCTGAGTTACTCTGATTTACACCCGTCAATTCAAATGCATGAAAATTAAACTGCCGATTAGTTAAGTGAGTTAACACTATTATAGTATCTACGGATTTATAACTCTTAATAATTGTGATTCATAACTGTTATAGCATGTGCACATAAGGAGAGTCATCCTTGGGCTAGGATGGGCTCGAACTCCATCTTTTTTAATAAAAAAAATTAAAGACTTTTAATTTTATATTTTTTTCAATTTCATTACAAATCTATGGATATTTTCAAGTAATGTCGGTCTCACATAATTTACTATACTCATGTGCAGGGTGAGACCTTGTTCAACTTAAATCAATACTAATTATGAAGTGTAGCTATTATACTATTGTAACAGTTAAAATTTATATATTGTTTGGTAATTCAAATATTTGAGTTTCATGATTTCATCTAATTAATTTTAAAGATAGACAATTTTCCCTATTCACCTACACATTTAGGGTTTATAATTATTATAATATATGCATAATTGGTCAAAAGTAAATTGTAAGAGTTATGCAAGATAGAGCCATTTAAGGGCTACTTGGACTATAGCTCAGTCCTCGAGTGACTCCATCCTTGATACCAAGTAAAAGGGAAAGAAAATATACAGACCAATAATTCTCAAGTCCCGATCATCAAGTGAATACCAAGTCAATTGGAAAAAAAAACATATACTATTTTATTTTCAAATTTTTATCTTTTTATTAATTCAAAATATTTTAATTTACTTGTAAGTGGGAGATATGATTACACAAATTTATCATATCTATGAGTCCTCAATATTTCTTTTAAAAAAAAATTGGCACCATATAATTTTATTTTTAATTCAATTATATATTTAGTTAATTATTATGTTTATTATAATTATAAAATATGGATCTCCTTTTCCCTGTCCATTCAAATTAAATTTACAACAGACTTATTTGTTATTTCCTTAGCTATTAGCTAACTTTGACTATAGACATCAATCATTACTTCTGCCATCCTCATCTTTCACTCTGAGACCACGCTCCAATTTTCCTCTAACTTTAGCTGTGCCACTTGCCCAGTTCCTCCCTTCGTCATCCTCCACTCGTCCTAGCTTGACGATATCACATGCCTTCTCCACCTCACCCATCCCCATGCCCTTTCCTTATTATTGTCGTTGCTTGTGACCAAACCCTCACCCCAGAGGTGTAGTCATCAACATAATCACCCTCGCCCCGCTATGACCTCTAAATTTTCAATATCTACTAATTAGATATTAATATCGATAAATTAATTTAATGACCGCATAAATATTTTTTAAAAAAATAAAATTCAATCAAATATAGGAAATGACGAGATGGTAACGTGATTGCATAGAGTGAACTCAGACTTCTTCTATGATGTCCTTGATGGACTCATCTAATTCAGAATAAGCTCAGTCCATCTTTAATTTCTGGATCCATCACTAAAGCTATGAGTTCTATCTAGGAGTAAGTTATTGTTGAAACCGAAATGTAGCTAGTGGGGGGGAAATAGCTCGTCACACTTCTCGTGCTTAGCGTTGCTTGTTTCTTAAAGAAGATGTGCAGCGGAAATACAAGAAACAACACATACAACGCTAACACAAGGGATTTACTTGGTATCCACCTCAAGAAGAGGTGACTAGTCTAAGGATTCACACACTCACACACCCTCCACTATGAAAACACTCCTTTACGGTAGCTACCGAAGGCGGAGAAGCCTTACAAGCTTACAGTATAAGAAGAAAGGGAAGGGAAATAAAATATAAGCAAAAGCTTACAAGATATGCAATGAAAACCCTAACCCTAGTTTCTTCCTCGCCTCTTGACTTGGACATGCACCAACACCAACCTCCATGAACCTTCAAGATCTGGCGTGAGAGCTGTGGAGAAGTTGCTATGAAGATCTGTGCGCACTGGAGAAGAAGCCATGGAAGTTCTGTCGACGAAATCGCACGCCAACGACTATATCCTGCACCAACATTCGGATCTCAATCGATTAGGATTGCTCCCAATCGATTGGGGAGGCTTTGGATCAATCGGCCGATCGATCCAAAGCGCCTCTGTGCTCCTGGAAATCGCCTGGATCAATCGGTCGATCGATCCAGAGCCTATCGCGTGAAAACAGGACCTCCCAATCGATCGACCGATCGATTGGGAGACTTTCTGTGCGATCGGCGTTTTCCCCCAATCGATTGGGAGAAGCCTTTGTCGCGACACTCATTCAATCGATCGGTTGATCGATTGAATCATCTTGACTTGTTCCAATCAAGTCCTCAAGTGCCCTAAACCAACATCCGGTCAACCATGATCTGTTAGAGCATCATGCCTAGCATCTGGCCATCCTTGACCTACTAGGACTCCCTCACCAAGTGTCCGGTCAATTTCTTTGACCCACTTGGACTTTCTCTCCTCGTGCCAAGTGT